>JXCR01129599.1:12272-49939 GCA_002079205.1 Phalaenopsis hybrid cultivar
GTCGGCCAACACATTGGTTTCGCAGACCAAACGGATGTCATAAATTTTTTTAGTTATTTGATCGAGCCTCACCCTCAACTCTTGTGTTCATCCTTCGGGATAGATACAAGATTTGAGGTAAAGCGCTCTTTCATCTAAACTATGAAAATTATGGGGTCAGTTTGACTTCATCTTTTTCAAAACTAAAATTAAAAAAAAAAACGTCCTTCCGAAGCGGGCAACGGGATTTCAATTTCGATGACCGACAACTTCTTATGGGCAAACCCCACACCAAAAATAGTGCCGACAATATTCATAACATTGTATACCACAATTGTAGTACAAAACTCTTGAAGCACTCGATGATCTTGAACTCAATTTTCTTTAGACTGTAATAAATTATATTCAATCGATAAATTAAAATACATATTTAATAGAACAAAAAAAAAACTATTTGTAAGCAACAAAAAATTCTCATAAGAAAAAAATTGCAATTTTGAAGTTTTAATCATAAAATTAGTCTCAAAATACGGAAGAAAAATAAACATCAACCAATCCTCAATACATCTCAATTAGTAGATATCAACTGAAAGATACTACAAAATGTTAGTTACATATACTCGATGAATTCATTAAAGCATCAGTAATCTCTTCTCTAATTGAATCATCTCCTGAACACCCTTCCCATCGGGTGTATTAAAGTCATGCACACCAAAATCTTATATATGTTGGATTTTCATCTAAGATCCCGAAATCCGCATCGCCTCGAGATGTATGCCTCTATATATAAAATTATGCAGAGCTGTCGTTAGCATATCTCAGAGTATGATCCACTTGTTCTTCCATATGTCAAATGCTTACTCGATAATACTCTGTAATGATGAGGGTCTTATTTGAACAATTTATTCCTCCCTTTGACCACTTGGCTACTGAGCTCAAAATCAGGAAGGTGATGCCTCTTATATGCGAAAAACTTTAAGAAACCTCGTTTCATGTGTTATTCCAATTTGACAAGATATCATTTTCCTGAAAAAGAATATTATTAGTACATCAATTGAAATTTAACTCTTACTATTCGATCATTAACATACTAACCGGGTGTGGATATTGGAAATTTGTATTCACATCATCAAGTAACAAATTTGAATTTATGACTATCATGAGCACTCTCTTCTCATCGTGCCACTAAGGAGATAAAATAGATGTTGAAGTCACAAACTATTAAGATATTCTGTGTTGTAGATCCACATCGTTTGATATATGCAATCTTATCATTGTTTTCAACACGTACATCAACATGTGAACTATAAATTGCTCCATTGTTATCCTGTTTAAAATATTCTAGAGGGCAATTTATTTTTGATAAAACATGCTTTCAAATTAACTAGATAATATAATCATTACTTTGAAGAATGAAACATATTTCATATCATTATGGATTTCTCTTGGTGTATGTCTAAAAGTAGAATTTATGGGTTTGAAAATGTTGTTTAACATTCTAAGCAACGAGTTAACCCTAATATTGAAATATTTGTTGATCGTCTCGGTTGAATCATGGAATCACTTGAAAGTAGCACAAATGAACTCATCATCTCACATAATGTATAAAGTGATAACTAGTACTTTGCTATGTGTAAATTAGGATGATCCATGCAAACCATAACCAATTTACAATTCCTTAAGCAAATCACAGAAAATTTTTCCAACATCTGAAACATATTATGAATTTTGTCTGGATGACTTTTGAGTAGCTCACAAATCCAATTTCCACCCATAAATGAAGATGACGAACATGGTGTCTTACACAAATATGTCAGATAGTATTCATTAATAAGACATATTATAGTAGCTAGAATTTTTTGCTCATTGCATTTTTTTATAATTTCTTCTTCATTTGATGGGTCCGTCTGATCATTTCATTTTAGAATATTATTTGTTGCACTGTCTCTTTTTTAAACAAAAAATATATGATCAAATGTCATATAAACATAACACAGGTAATTTTTTGATGTAACGTTCAAATTATTACGTACCGTTAGAAAATATAAATGAAGAATAGATAAATAAACTTCACTTATTGTTTAAGAAATAACAGAGATAAGAAATCCTTTGTTCCGACACCATTGTAATGAAATCACTCAATTTGTTCAATCCCCTAGAAGCTTACAACAACAATAATGTATCTTTATCCCATTAAGTGGGGTCGGCTACATGAATCTTTTTTCCCTATTGCGCCCTAATGAGTGTCATATTTTTATTTAATTCTAATAAATTAAGATAATTTTTTTTATACAATATGCCCAAGTCATACTTGGTTTACCTTTGCCTTTCTTAACATAAGTCAAATCTAAAACATCTACTCTTCTAATCAGATCATTAGATGGTCAGCATTTAATGTGACCAAATAATTTAAGGCGACTCTCTCTAATTTTGTTCGCCATTGGAGCTACACCAACCCTATCTTGGATATATTCATTTCGCATTTTGTCTCTAAGTGTAAAACCACTCATCCACCTAAGCATTCTCATCTCAGCAACTCTTAACTTATTTTTATGCTTCTCCTTTAAATTTCAACATACAACGCCATAGAGCATTGCAGGTCTAACCACCATCTTATAAAATTTTCCTTTCAATCTAACCAATACTTTTCTATCATGCAATAGGCCCAAAGCATTTCTCCACTTCAACCAATCAATTTGAATTCTACTAAGAACATCCCCATTTATATCACCATCACTTTGAACAATAGACCCGAGATATCTAAAGCATTCACACCTTTTAACAATTTGATCACTCATAGTTTCAACTTGTCACTAGAGCTACTACTACTACTAAAATTACATTCCATGTATTTAGTTGTAGTTCTACTCAAACGAAGGCCTTTAGACTCTAATGTAGAGCTACATAATTCAAGTTTTTTTTTAGCTTTTTCTCTAGTCTAGTCCACGAGAAGGATATCATCAACGAAAATCATCACCAAGGTACACCTTCTGTAAATGTCTAGTAAGAGCATCCATAACTAAAACAAAATGATATTGGCTTAAAGTCGATCCCGGATGTAATCCAACTAAAATTAAAAATATTTGGTCAATCTTCATTCTGTTCAAGCACAAGTAGCATCTCTAGTATACATATATTTAATGACTTGATTATATGATTACAAGTCATATCGACGCCTTTCTTCTCTAGAACTCTCCAAAGGATATCTTTTGGGACTTTATCATATGTTTTTTTCTAAATCAATAAAAAGCATATGTAGATCTTCTTTATTCTCTCCAAACTTCTCCATCAAACATTTCAATAAATAGATAGCTTCCAAAGTAGACTTGTCAGACACAAATCCAAATTGATTATGAGAAATCTTTGTAATACGCCTTAGAGTTCTTATTTTAGGAGAATTGCAGTTGAACAACTTAGAATCTAGGTTTGATAACTTCTGTTTTTCATTTTTCTTGTTTTTCTGCTATTTTGTGTTGCACTTACATATTTTATTTACCAATTTAATTGCAAATGTTAAAAAGCAAAAAAAAAGCTAAAAAAAATTATAAAAAGCTAAAAAAGACAAAAAAAAACCATACAAGCCAAAAATTGAGCCTGTTTTCTTTAGTTTGCATGTTTTGCCTTCTATGTTTGTCCCCACATGTTGACAAAATTGCGTGGGTCATTATGATTTTGTGTGTTAATGTGGAGTCTATTGAGTCTGCCTTTAGGATGACTTGTCCACTTGCCTTAGTGTATGCATAGAATTGTCAAAGCTGACCTTGCATCTTTTGGCCTTAAGATTTATTGGACCTTTAGACGCCTTAGGAGAACACATTCACTATCTATCACACCCATAAGAATGCCTAACTATCTCGACCATTTCAAGAAACCCCTTAGAGACTATTGAAACCATATGTTTGAGAGATCCACTTAAGCATACACTACCCAATAGTAGAGGACAATACTTTTGAGCTGAGACCAACCATTCTACAAATTTTGCAGAATAGCTAGTTTGGGGGATTACTATATGAGTCAATTTTATGTAATTTCACCTGCCTTTATTCCTGTATTTCACATACTATTTTACCTTATTTAACATGAATTTACACTTATAAAAAGGTTTTTTTTGTTGTGATGTAAAGGTTATAAGGGATCATACATGCATTTCATAATGATAAAAACTAAGGAAAAAGCAGTCAGAATTAGCGTGACCACTCCACAATATAAAGGCCAGTGGCATGACCACTCCCGGATTAGGTGTGACCACACTGCTCTCTCGTAAGCCTGGCATGTTCACGCTGGGATGGGACGTGACCATGCCACTTGATCATATTCCTGGTGTGACCGCACAAGATTTTGGCTTGATCATGTCGATGGAGTAGGAAATATTTTAGAAAGAATTTTCATGCCAAATCTGAGATTTTTTGTTATAAAAAGAGGGCCATTGGGGACGACTGGAGATAGAATTTGGAAGGATTGGAGATCTTCTTTCTTAGGATTTCTCCCTTTGCTTGAGGTTGAAGTCCTAAGGATTTTTTCTTTTCATTTTCTTTTCTACTGTTCTTATTAATTAAGAAAGGATATTTTATGTGAGAGAGAGAGAGAGAAAGAGATTACTGCTTTGAATTAGGGAACAAATTATTTTGTAAGTTTTTTACTTTTAAGTTTTACTTGTAACAATGGTTTCAATGGATTTGATGTCTCTCATTTTTTCTATCATGAGTGGCTAAGTTCTTGTTCGCATCTCTAGGCAGTAAGGATCATAGTTTTGTGATTTTCTCAACCCCACATCGTTTCCCCGAGCTTTCATAAATATGTTATTATGTTAATCATCAAATTTCATTTACTTCTAATATGACAAATTGGGATGTTAACATATTTTGTTTGACTACAATTATACTTAGAATGGAAAAAATAATCGAAGGACACTTAAAAAATTCTTGATTTGTCACCATAATTGACAAACTTAAGTGAAAACTAACCGCTTAATAATTATCAAACCCCTCAAAAATTTAAAAGTGACCAACCTTAATTTTTTTAACCATGCCCGTTGCGTAGAGAAATGAAAGGGTTAACCACAAAATTTTGATAAGAATAGGCATATTCTATCTGGATTTTATTGCCTAGAAATGGGATAAGGATAATCATGCGAAATGTCATGGGGACCAAGGAAACTTAACTTAATGAGTTATAGTCTTCTTTTGACCTAAGATTAGGCATAAGGAAAACTTTTTATCTCTATTGATAGCTATCTTCTGGGGTAAAGTCTAGGAATACCACAAACCACCATGATTCCTAAATCACAGCGCGAGCCTCATCTCTTTTGAAAAGTAGTAAGATTTATCCGCTTGTTGGTTTCCATTATTCTTCAACCCCATGAATTTATTTTTGTTTTTGAATTAGATTTTAGAAACTTCATCTTTTATTTGTGATCACACTAAACTAGATTTAGACATTTAGTATACTAGAGAATTACCCTTGAAAATATTTCTTAGCCATTTCTTCTTGGGATTGATACACAGTACTTTTTAACCACATTATTACTTAACAAGAATACTTGTGATTGACCAGCTTAACTCGTGGAAAGTTTTTAGTCATCAATTATTCACTGAGGACCCAAATCATCACTTAACTTATTTCCCTAAACTCTATTCCACGTTTAGGTATAGTGGTATCCCCACCAACTCCATTAGAATTAGGCTATTCCTATTCTCTCAAAGGGACAAAGCCAAGGTATGGTTAAACTCCCTCACCTAGGATCTAGCTTCACTTAGACTAACCTCGCTAAAAAATTTCTTGAAAAATACTTCCCTCTATTTAAGGCATCCAAGCTTAGGAATGATATCACTTCATTCACCTAAATAGTTGGAAAGCCCATTTATGAGGCTTGAGAGAGATTCAAGGAACCACTTAAGAAGTGCCCACACCATGCTTTGCCCGCTGGCTGATTATCCAGACTTTCTACAACGGGGTAGTAGGTCCACTTAGGTCCATTATATATGCTGCAGCCGAGGAATCATTGATGTCCAAATATTTTGAGTAAGCCTGTGAGTTGATAGAGAAGATGGAAAATAATAATTCTTAATGGTCTTCTAAGGGATTCACGCCCAAGAAAGAAACTAGTGTGCATGAAATAGATGCTTTAGCTATCCTAGCCACTCAAGTAATGACCATTTTTATGAAGTTAGACACTTTTGAGGTGAAGCCCATGCAAGGATCCCCACTAAGTGAAGGGATGATATATGAATCAGTGGAAGATCCTAAAATGATGACTTTATAGGCTATATATGCCATAGAAAACCAATCATATAACCCTTATTTTAATACCTAAAACCCCAACTGGAAAAACCATCCAAACTTTCAATGAAGCAATAACAAATGAACTATAGGAAACCAATAGTGAGGGAATACTCAATTTAACTCTGTAGATAGTTGGAACTCCGAAAGAAAAATCAACAAAAACCATCATACCCATCAGAATTTCTAGACAATACCCATCCTTTATAGAAAAGTCACCCTAGAAGGAGCTAATAATTCAAATGGGGAACTAATTATAGGGCCATGATGTAGTTATTAAGAACATAGAAAAACAATTACGATAACTAACAAATTCTATGAACAATAGACCCTCATATGCACTTCAAAGTAACAATGAAGTGAACCTTATTGAAAAAAGGAAAAGCATGTGCAAGCTATGAATTTAAGGAATAAGATTGAATTAAAAAGGACCCACTAAGAAGGACAAGAACCCTGTTAACTTGGAACCTGCAGTAAGAGGTGAGAGTGAGACTATAATCGAGGACTTAGAGATTCTTGTTTCACCTTTTAAGATTGAGCTTGAGAATTTCCCACCACTTTTTTCCCAGAGGTTGTAGTAACTTGAAAACTAACCAATAATTTTTGGGGTTCCTAGAGATGATCAAGAGGTTGACATAAACATAGAATTTGTTGAAGCCTTATATCGTATGCCTAGTTATGTTAAGTTCATGAAGGATGTTTTGATCAAGAATAGAAAACTAAGAATTTTTTAGTCAGTGCTCTTGATTGAGGAGTGTAGTACCATTTTGTAGATGAAGTTGCCCTAAATGATTAAGGACCTAGGAACTTTCACTTTCCCATGTTCCGTAGGATATAAAATTTATCTGGAGGGCCCTTTGTGACTCAGGAGAAATCATAAATCAGATGTCACTGTCCTTTTTCAATAGAATTGAGTTAGAAAAGTTTCAGGTGACTAATTGACCCGGCCCACAATTACGCAATTATTTTAGTCCTGAAAGATGGCCAAAAGCTTGACCCAATTTTTATTAAGTGGCTAATGTGCAAGATTAAATATTATACAAAGTTGATAAAATGATTTACACACTAGGGGTAGTATGCAAGTATACATATCGTTTTAAGTAATATAAGACTCTAATGGAGTCCTAAGTATTGATCCCACAGGGATAGAAAAAAATCTTAAAAGTTGACTTTGGTAAAATCCTCTTTAAACTGTAGTTAACTTATTTAGGAAATGATATGAAGTTTTTGTGTATTAACTAATCTTACAGAATTTAAAAGGAATGCTAAGCACGTTATGCAAATGCAAGACAATATAAAAGGCTAAAATGCAAAGTTACCATGAAGCAATTCTAAACTAACGATGTATAGAAGAGTGAAAATTTTATAAAACATCCTTCTCTTTGTAATGAGTTTATAATCAGTGCAGGAATCTAATAATTTTATATATAATTAATGTATTGTGCCAAATAGGAGCATACATATTCTTTACCCTCTCTTGAGTGCATAAAGAACATTTACAAGTGCATAAAGAATATTAGCTAATCCATAGTTAAGTCCCTAAACCCGTGATTATGCTGGGAAGATACTAGCTTTCACTCTACAGTTCCCACGTCTTCATCTGAAGGCTAACATTCACTTTAGGTTCCAAACATCTGGATCAAATTGGAAATTTTAGTTTGTCACTCTAAAATCTTCAATTTACGCCCATCAAAAGTTATTTCTCTTTTTATTTGCACTTAACCTCATGGCTTACATTCTCATTCATGAGTCTAAATATGATTCTTACTATGTTGAGAAAAGCATAGCCTTTTCGGGTAATTATGTTTCACAACATATTTTAACTAATCAATTGGCTAGATCGATAAGTAAATTAAGCTTAGAGTTTAAGTCATCACAATTTATGGAATTAAAAGCACTTCTACTAAACTTTATTTCTACACATAATTATTTCTAATTGCAAGGAAAAAGATAAAGGAAACTACTCAAATCTCATGGGGAAGATACAAAAACACATGGATTTATAAATAAACGCAAGTTTACAAAACAAGATTAAGTAAAATAAATAAAATACACAAATTATCTCAAACTCCTTGCCAAGCAATCCTTCTAGCTCCTTTGAATCACTCACTCTCCTTACAATTCCACTATAATCTCACTTAGAATTATAGTGAAGAAGATATCTCTCACTTCTCATCTTCTCCTCCAAATCTCAGCAAGCCACCAAGAATATCCTTTAATGACTCTCACCTCTCCAAGACTCTCCCCCTCTCCAAAAAGACTTCCTTTGGACTCTCTAGAAGTCTATTTAAATAAAGTTCTCAAAATCACTAAGAGTCACTTCAAGCACCTCTTCAAAAGTAATTGACATTCATTGAAAGTTTCTTGAAAACCGTTTCTAGCACGTAGGTGCCAAATTTTGGCACTTAGGCACCAGTCTCTCTGTTGTCTTGCGCCTTAAGCGCCTGATTAACTTTGGCATTTTTGCTTCCTTGAACTCCAAATTGCTCTATTTTCGTTCCATTTGCTCAACTTGCTTCATTTATTGTACCTGCAACCAAAAACATCAAAAATATCTTTCATTAAAGAATAATATCATTAAAAATATGCATTAAATTTGCAAATAAAAGTAATATATTTTAGGCATGTAACTTATCTGACCCTGTAGCTAGCTAACTGATCTTGGCCTTCCCAATGGGAATTATTGATAATTTGTTGGTCAAAGTGGATGCATTCATATTCCTTATAGGTTTTGTGGTATTAAACATGGAGAAGGACAATGAGATACCTTTGATAGTTGGTCGGCACTTTCTAATCATTGGTAGGACAATGATTAATATTCAATTAAAATAATTAATCATGAAGTCAACAAAATTTTCTCAAGTTCCAAGTGGCGATCATTATCATAGGATTAATTTAGTTGACAGGGTAGTGTCCAACTTATTTGTTGAAGCTTTGGAAGAACACCCATTGGAGCATTTAGAGATTGAGGATGTCAGACATCCAAGGAAAAATTAGCTCAACTATTAGAGGGGAACCATAGAGCTTATAGGGAGAGATTTGAGCTTTTGGACATCACCACTAATGCGAAGCCCCTAGTGCCATTTACAGAGATAACCCCTGAG
The DNA here is from genome assembly GCA_002079205.1 of Phalaenopsis hybrid cultivar. Lineage (NCBI taxonomy): Eukaryota > Viridiplantae > Streptophyta > Magnoliopsida > Asparagales > Orchidaceae > Phalaenopsis > Phalaenopsis hybrid cultivar. The sequence goes on from JXCR01129599.1 coordinate 21,635, forward strand.
TTGAAGTTGAAAGCCTTGTCAAGACACCTCAATTATGCCTATGTAGGAGATATTTAGCTTTACCTATGATCATTTTAGCATATTTGAGTGAGGTGCAAGAGAAGAAGTTCATGGGGTGCTTAAGACATTTAGAAAAGTCTTTCGATGGACCATAGCTGACACTGAAAGCATATGCGCACTCTATGCATGCATACGATTTGATGGAAGAGGGACATGGACCCAAAGTTAACCCCAAGAGGAGACTAAACTCTATGATGAAGGAGGCAATGAAGAAGGAAAACTTGAAGTGGTTGGATGTAAGCATAATATACCATATCTCAGATAGTGCCTGGGTCGACCCTATTCATTATATACTTAAGAAGAGGGGAGTGACATTAGTAGTGAATGAGAGGAATGAGTTAATACTCGTTAGGACTGTCACTGGATGGATGATTTCTATTGACTATAGGAAGTTGAATGCGTCCACTCCAATTTTGCTTGCCCTTTTTTGGACCAGATGTTGGACAAATTAGCATGCCAACTTTTTAATACTTCTTAGATGGTTATTCAAGATATCGTTAGATCCTTATAAAACCTTAGGACTAGAATAAGACCATTTTCACTAGCCTCTATAAAACTTTTGCCTTTAATAGGATACTCTTTGGACTTTGTAATATATCAACCACTTTCAAGCCATGCTTGATGTCTATATTTTCTGACTTGATTAAGATTGTCATAGAACTTTTCTTGGATGACTTCTCTATGTTTGGAACCTCAGAAGGTTGTACTTATGAGATGATAGGAAATGTATTGGGGAGATCCTGATGTTAGGAAACATCCTGATAATTGATCTCATATCGTCTGACTGTGGATGTTTAACCAAGCACTACCTTGAGAGGCAACCCAAGAGTTATTCTAGGATTGGATCGATGTGATTTTTGAGTTTCTTTGAAATCTGGTTTCATTTGTTTTTATAATGTGTTCATTATATTTTTTGGTCATGTTTGTTGTGCTCTACTGTGCTTGTTCCTTGTACGAAGTATTTGTTCCTAGTCGGTGGGGTGGGAAGGTCAAAAAACGACATAAGATAATTATTCATGAATCACAATCATCTAACTATGGTCTAAGTGGCTTAAAATGTGGTTTAGGGAGAAAATTTGGTTGAGTTATAGGCTTTTGAATTGCATAACTATGCTTGATTTAGAGTGATCATGCTAGATTGGGCGTAAACATGCCCAAAGGCAATGTAACCATGCCATGTAACCCAAGCACTTGTCACAATTATGTGACCTTACAATGTAACCCATCATCAAACTAGCCATACCTCTTGGAGACACCAATTTCAGGCATAAACATGTTGTCGTAACTCTCCATATGACATGGCTACATTGGTCCATGCATAAACATACAGTTAGCTTTAAATATTCCAAATTCTTTCTGATTCTCTCATTCCTTTTGTGAGCACTCCAACGTGCATATCGACACTGAAAATTTATTTCACCTCAAAGAACCATTGGGAGTGAGATTTACCTAGAAGAAGATAGATACAAGAGTCTTTCATAAGTTAGGTAAGTTTCTAGCTTAAACTCAATGTGTCACTATGGTTTTACTGTACTTTCACCTTGATCTTATTGTGTTACTATGGTTTCAATGTGGTTACATCCTGAGTTTCTTAAAGGTAAGCACTTCCCTCCTCACAACCTTCATCATCATGGCAACGCCACCAAGAATGAAGGGTAGCAGGAACACAAGCTTTGACGGTAGGAAGTTGTGAGGTCAATAGTGCCCAAACAATTTTATAGCCTCATCATGAAGAGAAAGTTCATCCTTGAGAGAGTTTTCCAAATTCCAGGGGGTATGGTAAAGAGTGAAATGATCAGTAAGAGTTAGGAACATTTTTGTTACACTACCAAACCCACCATAATCTCACTCTTATGTGAGTTCAATGCCAACACAAAAGAACCCATGGATGCGCGAGTCTTCATACAAGACCCGATCATCATCAACCTGCTTTATGACTTGCCTGACATCCCCAACAATGAGTACGCTAGGTTCCTCTCCCATGACTACCAGGAAATTATTAACTTCCTCACTGACTCCACAGGGCAGGGGAAGACCAGATCTAGGGATGAGGATAAGAGCATCATCAACTTCCCACTCACCCACCTAAACACCATGTCCCATGCTTAGCAATACTTTATTATAGCTCGTCTCCTCCTCACCACGAAGCTCAATAATGTTACTAAGGACCAAACGGTCCTTAATTTTTGTATTTAGGCTGGAGAGACCATAAATGTAGGGCTAGTGATCCACCACTCCATAGTTTACATATCTGGTGATTAGACCACTGTAAGACTAGATTACTTTGCACTCATCACCACCCTGTGTATAAATGAGGGGATCTTTAGAGGGAATGATGAGGAGTTACTACACCTGTAGAAGCATGTCACAAAGATTTTTATATCTTATTATGGCTCAACATCAGTAGTTTCTTACGTGTAGGGGGAGAGTTCCTCTAAACTTCTCAAGCCATGACATCAGGATCCCTCCATAGTCAAGCTGACTAAGAAACTAGAGGTGTTGCTGACGGCTCAAAACATCATGGAGTGGGAGCTTCTAACCTACATGAGCAGCAATAGTGCCAATTACACGTACATGCACTTATGCTTCTTGACGCTATAGGGGGCATGCCCAACCACAACATTCTGGCAGCCACCACCATGTTATATCTATGACATGGGAGTTGACTAGATGGAGGAGAGTTATAGTGGTCAATATGGGTGGTGGGATAATTTATTTGTGTGTTTTTTGTGATATGTGTATGAATAGTGATGTGATGTAGACTACTGCGAACCTTTATATTGTGATCTAGGCAATGTGATTTCCTTTACTTTGTCTGAGCTAAATGTGCACACTTTTATTTTTGACCTGTCATTTTAAATACCCAGTTATATGTGAAATGAAATTCAAATCATTATTGGTATTGTTTTACATTAACTGATCTTACTCTATTTATATCATTACATTCTTATATGACATCATATGATAAAAAATAAGATTGGGGGAGGGAATGATAATTAGATACCCGCCTAAGAGTGATTCACATAGCTTGGTGGGGACTATAATGGATTTTAGTAGTTCATGTTAAGAAGCTTGAATCTAACTAGATTATCTATGAATTTATTATGGTTAATAAATATTTATGAACGGAAGAGATTAACATTAAATCTTGACACCTGAATCCTCTACTTTAAAAATCTTCACTTGCATCCTAAGGAAAACCCATAATAATTAAAGCGGTGTTAATGAGAATATGGGTAGTTTTTCAAAGATCATACAAACCTTTTACTTTTTTAAATGAGCCAAGTAATTTATTGTTAACATTGAATGGATCATAATATGTGAGAAACTAAATTAACGAGGGCATTCTTATAAATTAGGAAAGACTTGGCATGCAGAAATATTAAAATGAAAAAATAATCAACCAATTATTTTAATTCTCAAAGAAATGGGGAAGAGATAAAAAATGGCCTAAAAAAAAGGTAAAACAAAAGGTCAGTCCCCTCCTTGAGAAGATGTTTGAGGTAAGCAGAAAAGGAAAAATGTGCATGATAAAGAACCAACCGATTAATAATAATTCACATTCTCTTAATACGATTCTTATGTTATGATATTCATAAAAATGCTTAGTGATGATGGTTGGTCAATGGAATATTAATTGATTTAAAACCTTCTCTTCAAAAGATGAAAAAAAAATTAATAACACCCGGGGAAGAGTCTTGGGAATTGCTTAGAAATAGAGAGTGGGGAAGTAAAGATAGAGAGTTAAGTTGTTAGTAGTTAATAAAAATCCTACCTTAAAATGAAATGAACATATCGTTTATGAAATTCATATAATTTGGTTAAAAATTAGGGGTAGCCCAAATTATGATGTGAAATTACTTGAGGGCAAGTAATGGGCAACTTTGGGTAAATTGACATGTGATAATTTTTACATTTTTTTCGGCATCTATTTTTATCTTTTATTCCTTATTTATCATAGTTTTATTTTCTTGTAGAAGGTTGTTATTAGTGTTTTGCAAGTTATAAGGGCTTGGACATGCATTTTAGAGCGAGGAAACAACCACTTGATGGAAACAAGCCTGACATAACCACACTAAAAAGTGACATAATTAGACCACCTTCTTTCTATGGGTGACATCATTATGCCAAACATTGGCATAACTATGCTTGAATCGGCATAAATATGCCACTATCTTGCATATTCATGCCACTTATTCAATCAAGATGGTGTAGCTACATTGGCTTCAGGCATGGTTATGCCGGTGAAGTCTCTCAACTTGAAAAGAGATCACCATGCTAAACTTGGACATGAGTTATAAGATTAAAGTTTAAGGCATGCCTTGGGACATCTTTGGGCTATTAGAGGCTAGGGTTTAAGAGGAATTTGGAGAGCCTTAAAGTTCCCTTAATGTTTCTTTTTCCTTTTTTATGGAGGAACTTGAGGTGTTTTCCCCATAAATGTTTCTTAAGTTTTCATGTCTTCAAGTTGTAGAGTTCTAATCTTCTTTTACTCTTGAATGTCAATTGGGATGTTAAATCTTTTTGTGAACTATGACTACTTTTTGTTGTGTAGTGGGACAAATATGTTAATTACAAGAATTTATTGAACTAAGCTTATTCTTATTAGGGCTTTACAACATAGATAGGGGATTTGTAGTATCCAAAAATGAAGTTTAATTGTATCTGTATTTATTCTTCTTATGACTTAGGTATAGGCTAATTAGAAAACTTTAACTCTGGTAGACAACTATCACGTTGGTGAATGATCCACCTCAAAATAACATGTTTTTAGTGCATGTTTTATAAGCCATTTATGTACATTTTTTATGATATTAAATTTTAAAGGAAGGTATTTTTTTTATTTTTAGTTTGATGTACATGGAATGGATATTAAGAGAAAATTAGGAAAAAATGGAGCAAAAATGATGATTTTTGTGTGGCGTTATAGCGCCACCCTTTGGTGCCTGATACGCCAAAAATATATGCATTTTTAAACCCATATTTTATACTGATTTTTGGTGATATTGCACTTTAATGAAAGGTATTTTGATGTTTTCTTGCAAGTTGTTGATTTTTAGGGCATAACGCAAAAATAAAACAAAAAGGATGAAATTTGCAGTCAAAATTACATTTTTGAAGAAATGCTCAGCGCCGACAGCGCCGAGGTCAGCACCGACGACGTAGAACAACTTAAGGCTGGAGATTTTTACTTCCATATTGGAGTCTATTTTTGATTTTGACTTTCATAGTTTAGAGTTTTTGTGGTGAGATTTAGTGTGAAACTTTCTGTAAGAGTGTTGGAGAAGGAGAAAAGTGAGAGATATCTTCTTCTTGCATTTCTAAGGAAAGGCTACAAATGATTTGCTTTGAGAAAGAGTTTTCAGATAAGTATTGTTTGTTTATCAGTGTAATATGAAATTTCTTTTATATATGAAATTTATGTTTCGTTATTTCTTTCTCATGAAGTCTGAGTAGTTCCCTCTATCTTTCTCCCTACTCTGAGATATGAAAATGAAGAGATATATGAATGTGCCAATACTAAAATGTAAAATAAATTGTGATGATTTTGAACTCCAAACTTAATTTACTTTTCGACCTGGCTAATTGAATTGTTAAAATGTGTTGTGAAATATATGATCTGGGAAATGGAGTATGAGTTCTACAACAGAGTGAGAATCACATTTGATTCCATGAAGGAGAACATGTTTCATGGAATTAAGTGTAAATAAATAGAGACATGTTCTTTGTTGGGTATAGAATTGGAGAACCTTTAGGGTGACAGACTAAAAACTTCAATTCGGTCTTATTGTTTAAAAACTGAAGCAAGAGCTAGCCTTCAGGTGAAGGGAAGCGGGAGCTCTGGAGTGGGAGCCGGTATTTTCCTAGCCTAGGCACGGATTCAGAGACTAAACACTGAGATTAGCCAATGGTTTTGTATGCACTATATCAAGGTAGAGAATTAAAATTGCTCCTATTTGGCACAATACATATTATGGACATTTATCTCATCTCATTTTACCATAGCCTCATTCTAGTGGGAAGGATGCTTTTTCACATAAAAATCTTCGTTACATAAACATAGTTAATAGATTAGCTATTTTAAACTTTGCATTTTTGATTTGATAATAGTTTAGAAATTTAATTTTGATTACATCTCAACAATTGAAATTATAATTAAAATTAGTGACAGTGATTTCAATTGACTTTCTATGAATTTCTTAGCAAATTTATCATTTCCAATTTAAACCTTCCTCGTGGGATTGTTATTTAGGGCTTAAATAGAAAGTCCATTATTATTTGATAACGATACGTACATTTGTGTAGAATCTGAATATTAATTTATTATACTTATTTAAATTTTACACAATCTAACGTAACAAAAAAATTGGATCAAGTTTTTGGCGCTGTTGCCGGGGAAGGTAACAGTTAAAATAAATAGTTTTGATAAATTAGAAAATTTAGAGATAGTATATATACCATAAAAAAATTAAAAAATCAAAAATCCAAAAAGAAATATTTTTATTAGAGTGTTTTATTTTACTTTGCTTACTTTATTTTTTTATGCAAAATATTGGATCTGAAGGTTTAATACCTTACAATTCAGAATTAGAACGTACTATTAGAAAAATTCGAAAACAACAAAAAGAAATTAAAAATTTACAAGAAATGAAAAATAACTTAGATAATCCAATAAATGAAAATCGACAACAAAGACCTTTAAAAGATTATGTGAATCCGACAACAGATGAACTTCACTTGATTATTCAAATTCCTGATGTTACTGCTAATTCATTTGAAGCTTAAACCTGATATTATCCAGATGGTACAAAATAATCAGTTTGGAGGATCACCTACTGAAGATCCTAACTGACATCTTGTTAATTTTCTTGAAATTTGGGTTATATTTAAATATGATGGAGTGTCTAATGATTTTGTTAGGGTTATACTTTTTCATTTTTTATTAGAGATAAAGCCAAGGCTTAGTTAAATTCATTAGCACCTGGATCTATTAGAACTTGGGGAGAACTATTACAAAAATTCTTGGCTAAATATTTTCCACCCTCAAAACTGTTAAGCTTAGAAATGATATTACATCTTTTTGTCATTTTGAAGGGGAATCAATATATGAAGCCTAAGCTTAGAAATGATATTACATTTTTTTTGTTAGTTTGAAGGGGAATCAATATATGAAGCCTAGGAAAGATTTAAGAATCTTCTCTTTTTGTCAGTTTGAAGGGGAATCGATATATGAAGCCTGGGAAGAATTTAAGATCTTCTTACGAAGTGTCCACATCATGCTTTACCAGATTGATTAATAATTCAAATATTTTACAATGGATTAGTAGGATCATAAAGAGTCCACACCATGCTTTACCAGATTGGTTAATAATTCAAGCATTTTACAATGGATTAGTAGGATCAGTTAGATCTATTATAGATGCTGATGCGGGTGGTTCATTAACGTCAAATCCTTTTGATGAAGCATATTCTTTAATTGAAGAAATGACTACGAATGATTTTCAATAGCCCTCTGAAAGGGTAAATCCTAAAAGAATAGCTAATATTCATGATTATGATACAATGTCTATTTTGGCATATTAAATTGCTGCTATTTCTAAAAGATTGATCAAATGGGAGTGAATTATTCTCAAATACCCCTAGTATTAGAGGAGAATTCACTATGACAGAATATTGATACTCAATCATCTTATGAAACTTTAAATGTTATAAATAATCAAAATAACAATGCCTATTCTAACTATTTTAACCCTCGATAGAAAAATCACCCTAATTTTAGTTGGAATAATTGTAATAATTTGGTGAATCCATCCGGAAATCTGAACAATCAAGGAAATCCTAATTTTCAACCTTATTATCCTCCAGGATTTAACTCCAACCCTAACCCACAAGTTAAGGAAAAGAAGTTGATGATGGAAGAAGTAATGTTGAATATGGGAAATCAAATGCAGAATCAAGGGGTTGCTATTAGAAATATTGAAAATCAATTAGGACATATTGCTACTACACTTAGTAATAAACCTTTTGGAATTCTTCCAAGTACTGTGGAAATTAATTCAAAAGATCAAAATAAAGAGAAAATTAAAGTTATTCAATTACGAAGTGGAAAAGAAGTTGAAAGAAGGATCCAAAGAGAACTGAAGTTGATGAAGAGGAAGAAATGGAAAATGATCAACAGAAAAATGAACAAACATAGGTCTTTGTAAACATTACCTTTATTTCCTCAAAGACTAAAACAGAAGAATAAAGATAAACAAAATACAAAATTTTTGGAAATCCTTAAGATGTTAACGATAAATATTCCTTTTATTGAAGCTTTGGAACAAATGTCAAGTTATTTGAAATTTATGAAGGATGTATTAAACAAGAAAAGGAAGTTTACAGATCATGAAATCATTGCACTCAGTAAAGAGTGTAGTGCTATTATTCAGAAAAATCTTCTTGAAAAATTAAAAGATCCTGGTAGTTTTACTATACCTTGTGCAATTAGAGAAAAGTTTTACGGAAAAGCTTTATGTGAATTAGGAGCGAGTATCAATCTTATGTCTTTATCAATTTTTAAACGTTTAGATTTGAGAGAAATTTCCCCTACTACTGTAACTCTTCAGTTAACTAATCGATCAATAACTTATCTAAAAGGAGTTATAGAAGATGTGCTAGCAAAAGTGGATTAATTTTTTTCCCTGTAAACTTTATAGTATTGGATATGGAGGAAGATAAAGAGATTCATATTATTTTAAGGAGACCATTTCTCACAACAGGGAGAGCTGTAATAGATGTGCAAAAAGGAGAATTAATAATGAGGGTTAATGATCAAGGAGAGCTGTGATAGATGTGTAAAAAGGAGAATTAATAATGAGAGTTAATGATCAAGAAGTAACATTTAATAATACAAAAGCTATGAAATATCCTGCAATAGAAAAAGACAATGAATGTTTTAGGATGGAAGTTACTAATTATCACAATGAAATATCCTGCAATAACAAAAGATAATGAATATTTCTGGATGAAAGTAACTGATTATCTGAGTAATGAACATTTTAAGAATGAGTTCAAAGATAAATTAAAGCAATTAGAAATTTTTGAAACTGAAGATGAAGTAAGAGAAGAAGATTTAGACTATATTCAGGGCAAATTTGAAGCATTAGACTTGTTGGAAAATGATAGTAAAAATCATATTCCTTCAAGTATTAAAATACCTAAACTTGAATTGAAGATATTACCTGCCCATTTAAAATATGTATTTTTAGGAGAGTCATCTACATTGCCTGTTATTATATCTTTTGTGTTAACTGAAATTCATAAACAAAAGACTTTTGGATGGACTTTAACATATATTAAAAGAATTAGTCCTTTAATTTGTATGCAAAAAATTTTATTAGATGAACAGTATGAACCTAAAGCGGATCCTCAAAGAAGATTGAACCCAATAATGAAAAAAAGTTGTTAAAAATAGATTTTAAAGTGGTTAGATGCTGGAATTATATATCTTATTTCAGATAGCGCTTGGGTAAGCCCAATTCACTGTGTTCCGAAGAAAGGAGGAGTGACTGTTGAAGAAAATGAGAAAAATGAATTAATACCAATAAGACAAGTAACTGGTTGGCGAATTTGCATTGACTATAGAAAACTAAATATGGCCACCAGAAAAGATCACTTTCCTTTACCCTTTCTAGACCAAATGTTGGATAGATTGGTTGGGAACAAATATTATTGATTTTTAGATGGATATACCAGATATCACCAAATTCCAATTGCTCTAGAGGATCAAGAGAAAACAACGTTTACAAGCCCATACGAAACATTTGCTTGTCGTAGAATGTCTTTTGGACATGCAATGCACCTGCAACATTTCAAAGACGTATGATGTCAATTTTTAGCAATTTTATAGAGCATGGAATGGAAGTGTTTATGGATTAATTTTATGTATTTGGGACTTTATTTGAGTTATGTCTTAATAATTTTAAAAAAGTTCTGGAAGTATGTGTAAAAATCAACCTAGTTTTAAATTGGGAAAAATGTCAATTTATGGTTGCAGGAGGTATTATTCTTGGGCATAAAATTTCTGAGAAAGGCATGGAAGTAGATCCTGCAAAAATCCATGTTATAGAAAAATTACCACCTTCTAATAATGCTAAAGGGGTGAGAAGCTTTCTAGGACATGCTGGTTTTTACAGGCGCTACATAAATTTTTTTTTTCAAAAATAACTAAACTCCTATACCAACTTTTAAAAAAAGATATGAAATTTGATTTTAATGAGGAATGGATAATAACATTTGAATTATTAAAAACAAAATTAATCACTGCACCTATAATAGTACCACCTGACTGAGAGAAACCATTTGAAATATTGTATGATACTAGTGATTATGCTATTGGGATTGTATTAGGACAAAGACACGATGAAGTTTTTAAAGTTATATATTATGCTAGTAAAACTCTAAATAATGCTTAAATTAATTATACTACTACTGAAAGAGAGTTATTAGCTATTGTTTATGCCTTTGATAAATTTAGACCTTATTTAATTGGAACTAAATGTGTAGTGCATACAGATCATTCTGTTATTAAATACTTAATGCAAAAGAAGGATGCTAAACCAAGATTAATTAGATGGATACTTTTATTACAAAAGTTTGATTTTATCGTGGTTGATAGAAAGAGAAATGATAATCAAATAGCTGATCATTTGTCTAGAATAGAAATAGAAATATTAACTAATTTTGTAAATGAAATTTTAGAAAATTTCCCTGATGAACATTTATATAGTATTGATAAAATGGATGTACCATGGTATGCTGATATAGTAAACTATATTGTAAGTGATATTCTACCACCTGATATCAAGAATCCACAATTAAAGAAATTTATTTATGATTTGAGAGACTATTTTTGGGATGACTCATATTTATATAAACAATGTAAAGATCTAATTATTAGAAGATGTATGCCTTATGAAGAAACTTAATAGATAATTGAAAGATGTTATGATTCTGAAAATTGAAGGACATTTTGGAACAAATAGAACTGCATATAAAATTTTGCAAGCTGTATTTTATTGGCCTACTATTTTTAGAGATGTTAATGAATATATTAAAACATGCGATAGATGTCAACGAGTAGGAAATATTTCTAGAAGAAACGAAATACTTATAAATTACACATTAGAAGTTGAAATTTTTGATGTGTTGGGATTCGACTTTATGGGACCATTTATGCCTTCATTTGGAAATTTATATATATTACTTGATGTTGATTATATGTCTAAGTGGATTGAAGCTATTATTATGCCTAGATGTGACACTCGGAGTGTTTCTAAATTTTTAATAAAAAATATTTTTATAAGATATGGAATGCTGAGAGTAATCATTACTGATGGAGGACCTCATTTCAGGCATAAGAGAATAAAAAAATTGATTAAGAAATATGATATAATGCATAGATTCTCTACTATTTATCATCCTCATACTAGTGGTTTAGCTAGTAAATTGGATTAGTCTGCTAGACTAGATATTGCATTATGGGCATACAGAACTGCTTATAAAACTCTTATAGGAATGTCCCCATATAGATTAATCTTTGAAAAAAACATGTCATTTACCAGTAGAATTGGAACATAAAACATTTTGGGCTATTAAAAAATTTAATTTTAATTTAAAGGAGGCTGGTGAGAAAAGGTTATTGCAACTCAATGAACCTGAGGAGATTAGAAATGAAGCATATAATAATGAGAAAATCTATAAAGAGAAAATGAAAATATGGCATGATCGGAAGGTTATTAAGAAGAAATTTGATTCTGGACAAGAAGTTCTATTATATAATACAAGATTGAGATTACTTCCAAGAAAACTAAATTCCAGATGGTTAGGACCATTTAAAGTGATTAAAGTCTATCATTATGAAACTATTGTTATTAAATATCATAACACTGGAAAGGTATTTAAAGTTAATGGACATCGTTTGAAACATTATTATGATGGGCACATATCTCAGTTTAGAGAAATTTTAATGTTAAGAACCCAACTAAACAACTGGTATGTCGGGCTGACGAATTTAAACCAAGCGCTTTGCGGGAGGCAATCCATACTCTTATTGCTATGCATTATTATTTTGTTTGATAAAGTGTCTTATATATTAGTAGTTAATAATCCTACACAATTGCATTTGTTATAAATTAAGTCAAATATTGGTATTGGAGAAAAATTTAGAATCAAATTGAAAAAAAAATGAAAGTTGCAATTTTGGCCAATGAAACCGACGACGCTAGAATGGGCATCGACAACACCCTAGATAATGGACATCAGCGCCGACAACGCCAATCGGGAGTGCCGACGGCGCCAAGTATAGTTGGATGATTTTAGATGACATTTGGCAGATTTTGGCGCGATTTCACTTCATAATAACCGCCGTGAAGAGTTTAAAAAGGCCTAGAAACATTCTTGGACGCCTAGAGACTTCCTATTTTTGGATTGCATGGCTTCCAATTCCAGAAATAGTTTGAGGTATGGAGTTTTCTACAAAAGAAAGTTTATTAGTTTTGACGCACAATGATTATATGATAAAGTTATTACAAAGAGGAGATTGATCAAGGAAAGGAGATTTGTTAATCATGGAGTGATCAATCTAACTGGTCTGATTGATAAGATCATTATGCAAAGGCGTTGGGAAGTTCTGTGTTACACTACGTCTGCGATTGTCGTACTTGTGGTGAAGGATTTTTATGCAAACTTACATGGAATTACTCAAGGTGTTGTCTTCATACGAGGTAAGGTTGTACCATTTACTCCTGCACGGATTTTTGAATTGTATATGATAGATAACATTCCAATCTGTCATTATACAAATTTCATTCCTACACGAGATTTGATGCAAGACGTGTATAATCTTCTGACGGATCAAAGTAAGATATGGGAGGTACGAGATGAAGGATATGTTAGTTTCTCCACTTCATTACTTAATCCAATCTCGAAGCAATGATATTTCTTTATTGCTACAAAATTACTCCCTACTATGAAAATAGTATGATATAGGATCTATTATATTTAAATATATTATGGGTATCCTTACTAATGGACTAATTTATGGGTGGCTAGGGCTTGATTTTAGGCAGATTTGAGGCGATTTAGAGGCTAAAAGACTTCAGATTTCATCTTCTCTAGGTAAGAGCTACACTTTAAACCAAAAATTTTTTATTTTCACCAAGGATTAATCTCACATTGCATGGATCCAAAAATATGAGAATTTTTTGAGAAATTTTTGAGAAAATCCTTTGGTGATGAACTCTTATTTGATGATTTGAAGAATAAAATGTTTTACATTTTGATTTTTGGAATTTTGGGATTTATTCAAAATTTTTCAAATTTTTAAGATTTCTTATGGAACCTAGATCGAGCAAAAGAAAAATAGAATATGACGTGTAGAGATTTGTTATCTTTAGAGTTAGTGTTCGATTTCATAGTTTGCAAGAAAATAAAAAAGTGATTCAGAACCGAGGTTTTAAACATACGGGAGAAGAAGTTGAACGTTTGATTATTTCTATACAGTGGGAAAATTTTTGCTATTTTTCTGTCGATGGATAGCTGGGATTGTAATGGAATTTTATGCCAACTTTCCTGAAGCTTCTGATGATTTTATTTTTGTTTGAGGAAAAAGGGTGGAGTTTACTCCAAGAAAAATTAATGATTTTTATCAGTTATAATATGTTTATAGATGCCAGTATCATTCTTTTTCTGCTACAGATCAGACTTTAGATGAAGTTATTTCTTTTCTGACTAGTGAAAAAGGGGCTTGGAAAATAAAGAATGGAGTTAAACTTAACTTTCCCCTTTCTATAATAAATGTATTATCTAAGGCATCTCATTATTTTATTTTTGGGAGGATGATTCCAACGAATCATCATAGCGAAGTAACTAAGAATAGAGTCATCCTGAACTTCTGTATTCAGCAGGTGATGGACATAAATGTAGGCTCTATCATTTATATGAACACTCAATCTATTGCTCTGGGAGAGACCATTGGTGGATTGACACACCTTGCTCTGATTTACACACTTTGTGAGCATGCAGAAGTTGATTTTAGACATGATGGGAGAGGATTGAGCCTCAGAGACCGATTAGGTCTGCCAACATGAAAACTTATGAGTCCCATGTTGATTGGATATCTGGAAGACAGGCCAGGGATATTCCTTATACTTCTAGGACCCCTAGTGAGCCTACTTCAAGTGACCCAAGAAACAAGGAGTTGTTGGACCAGATGATGATTCAACAGGGAGATATTTTGAGGATGGATCATAGGATGCAGAATATGGAGGCCAGAGATGCTCATACTGATGATCTGATTCTCCAGAAATTTGAATATGATGTTGCTTATGATGATGCTTTAGTGAGATATCTAAGGGGTGACTATACAGTTCAGTTCCCTATGCACCCTACTTATACTCTATATCAGCAACAGAAGTTAGATGTCGATGATGAGGAAGATAATGACTAGTGATCTATTTTGTTTAGTTGTTTGTGTTTGTACTGTGTGATTGTATTGTTTGTGTTGTGATGTTGTCGAGACTTTGTTTGTTATGTTATGTTAAATTGTAATGTGGAAAACTGTTTTCATTTTTTAGAATTTAGTTTAGTTCTTTTGTTATTTGCAGTAGTTTGTTATGTATTGTGATTACATGTATTATGTGCAATTTAATGTTTTTAGCCTTGTAGTTTTCATATTAGCACCTGCAGCATTTCAAAATTTTTGTTCAAAAATCAGAATCTCCAACAGGTATGAATTTTTTTTTATATATTTAATTCTTTCTTTCACCCTTCATTTTTAAAGTTCTTCATGTAAAAATCTTTTAAAAATCTAAGTTTGGGGCGGGGGAGAAGAAATATCATTGTTAGAAAAGAGCTTAATTTTATTTGTCTCACTTAACTATATTTTCAAAATTTTAAATTTAACATGACCTTTGGTATTAGAGGTTAACTTTGGATAACTATATTTATGTTTCAAAATATATAGTAAATTTAAGTAAAAATTTTCAATAATAAAGGTTAATTCTAGGGGCTAAGATATTTGGTAAAAGAAAATAAGACTATGTTTTTCTATTTTTAGTACAGAAAATTTGTATTTTTGAAGTATTAAAAATCTTAAAGAAATTCATGTAAAAAGAAAAGAATTAAACTTTATGAAATCTGTAAGTTAACATAAATTTGTTAAGTGAAAAAAATATATAAAGTTTTTAACTTTAAAAAGAGGATAGTGAAGTTCAAAATCATTACAGACTATCTAGATATAATAAACCTCAGAAAAAAAGAAAAGAAAAATAAAAGAAAAATAAAAGATATGGGGAGAAGCTTGAGGAGATGCCTAATTAAAAATTGGATTCACTTGAATCAACTTAAGGAAAAAGTTTGGTGACACATTTTCTAAACTTTTTATTTTAATGTTAACTTAATTATTAATAAAGTTTTATGAAGTACACATTTTTCTAAACTTTTGATTTGAATATTAGTTAATTATTAGTAAAGTTTTATGAAGTTCTTTTTCATATGAATTTTTTAAGTTACTTTAATTTGACAAATTACAATTTTTCTTGAAAGAAATAGAGGATCAGAAACCTTAGATTTAACTACTGAATATCCTTACACCTTTAGTATAAACTGGAATTATTTTGAATTTTTATTATGTTAAACTATTATATTTAGAGAACTAAAATATGAAAATATAAAAATTAAATCCTTTACCATAAGTCATATTTTTATGTAGTAGAGAAGTTACTTGAGGACAAGTAACATGTAAGTTGGGGGATTTTGATACACCAAAAATATATAATATTTTTAGACTCGTATTTTATACTCATTTTTGGTGATATTACACTTAATGGAAGGTATTTTGATGTTTTATTGTAGGTTATTGATTTTTATGGCTTAAAGCAAAAAAGAAAGCAACAAGGATGAAATTTGGAGTCAAAATTACATTTTTGAAGAAATGCTAAGCACCGGCAGCGCCGATGGAGCAGAACAACTTAAGGCTGGAGATTTTCACTCAGCGCCGAAGGGCGCAAGACCAGCGTTGAAAGCGCTAAAGGTCGTGCAGACCCTGTTTCTAGAAGGTTTGATGTATTTGGACGATTTTTTGAAGATTTTTTGGAGGCACCTCTTGGAGAACCGACCTTGGGCTCTATTTGGGGTCGAATTTCATCAGAAAAAGTGCTCCTCTATGTTTTTCACTTCACTACGTTCATTTTTCGCACCACACCATTCCATTCCACTACCATATTAGAGTCAATTTTTTATTTTTCTTTCATAGTTTAGATTTTTTATGGTGATATTTAGTGTGAAACTTTCTATAAGAGTGTTGGAGAAGGAGAAAAGTGAGAGATATCTTCTTCCTGNTGAGAGACTATTTTTGGGATGACTCATATTTATATAAACAATGTAAAGATCTAATTATTAGAAGATGTATGCCTTATGAAGAAACTTAATAGATAATTGAAAGATGTTATGATTCTGAAAATTGAAGGACATTTTGGAACAAATAGAACTGCATATAAAATTTTGCAAGCTGTATTTTATTGGCCTACTATTTTTAGAGATGTTAATGAATATATTAAAACATGCGATAGATGTCAATAAGTAGGAAATATTTCTAGAAGAAATGAAATACTTATAAATTACACATTAGAAGTTGAAATTTTTGATGTGTTGGGATTCGACTTTATGGGACCATTTATGCCTTCATTTGGAAATTTATATATATTACTTGATGTTGATTATATGTCTAAGTGGATTGAAGCTATTATTATGCCTAGATGTGACACTCGGAGTGTTTCTAAATTTTTAATAAAAAATATTTTTATAAGATATGGAATGCTGAGAGTAATCATTACTGATGGAGGACCTCATTTCAGGCATAAGAGAATAAAAAAATTGATTAAGAAATATGATATAATGCATAGATTCTCTACTATTTATCATCCTCATACTAGTGGTTTAGCTAGTAAATTGGATTAGTCTGCTAGACTAGATATTGCATTATGGGCATACAGAACTGCTTATAAAACTCTTATAGGAATGTCCCCATATAGATTAATCTTTGAAAAAAACATGTCATTTACCAGTAGAATTGGAACATAAAACATTTTGGGCTATTAAAAAATTTAATTTTAATTTAAAGGAGGCTGGTGAGAAAAGGTTATTGCAACTCAATGAACCTGAGGAGATTAGAAATGAAGCATATAATAATGAGAAAATCTATAAAGAGAAAATGAAAATATGGCATGATCGGAAGGTTATTAAGAAGAAATTTGATTCTGGACAAGAAGTTCTATTATATAATACAAGATTGAGATTACTTCCAAGAAAACTAAATTCCAGATGGTTAGGACCATTTAAAGTGATTAAAGTCTATCATTATGAAACTATTGTTATTAAATATCATAACACTGGAAAGGTATTTAAAGTTAATGGACATCGTTTGAAACATTATTATGATGGGCACATATCTCAGTTTAGAGAAATTTTAATGTTAAGAACCCAACTAAACAACTGGTATGTCGGGCTGACGAATTTAAACCAAGCGCTTTGCGGGAGGCAATCCATACTCTTATTGCTATGCATTATTATTTTGTTTGATAAAGTGTCTTATATATTAGTAGTTAATAATCCTACACAATTGCATTTGTTATAAATTAAGTCAAATATTGGTATTGGAGAAAAATTTAGAATCAAATTGAAAAAAAAATGAAAGTTGCAATTTTGGCCAATGAAACCGACGACGCTAGAATGGGCATCGACAACACCCTAGATAATGGACATCAGCGCCGACAACGCCAATCGGGAGTGCCGACGGCGCCAAGTATAGTTGGATGATTTTAGATGACATTTGGCAGATTTTGGCGCGATTTCACTTCATAATAACCGCCGTGAAGAGTTTAAAAAGGCCTAGAAACATTCTTGGACGCCTAGAGACTTCCTATTTTTGGATTGCATGGCTTCCAATTCCAGAAATAGTTTGAGGTATGGAGTTTTCTACAAAAGAAAGTTTATTAGTTTTGACGCACAATGATTATATGATAAAGTTATTACAAAGAGGAGATTGATCAAGGAAAGGAGATTTGTTAATCATGGAGTGATCAATCTAACTGGTCTGATTGATAAGATCATTATGCAAAGGCGTTGGGAAGTTCTGTGTTACACTACGTCTGCGATTGTCGTACTTGTGGTGAAGGATTTTTATGCAAACTTACATGGAATTACTCAAGGTGTTGTCTTCATACGAGGTAAGGTTGTACCATTTACTCCTGCACGGATTTTTGAATTGTATATGATAGATAACATTCCAATCTGTCATTATACAAATTTCATTCCTACACGAGATTTGATGCAAGACGTGTATAATCTTCTGACGGATCAAAGTAAGATATGGGAGGTACGAGATGAAGGATATGTTAGTTTCTCCACTTCATTACTTAATCCAATCTCGAAGCAATGATATTTCTTTATTGCTACAAAATTACTCCCTACTATGAAAATAGTATGATATAGGATCTATTATATTTAAATATATTATGGGTATCCTTACTAATGGACTAATTTATGGGTGGCTAGGGCTTGATTTTAGGCAGATTTGAGGCGATTTAGAGGCTAAAAGACTTCAGATTTCATCTTCTCTAGGTAAGAGCTACACTTTAAACCAAAAATTTTTTATTTTCACCAAGGATTAATCTCACATTGCATGGATCCAAAAATATGGGAATTTTTTGAGAAATTTTTGAGAAAATCCTTTGGTGATGAACTCTTATTTGATGATTTGAAGAATAAAATGTTTTACATTTTGATTTTTGGAATTTTGGGATTTATTCAAAATTTTTCAAATTTTTAAGATTTCTTATGGAACCTAGATCGAGCAAAAGAAAAATAGAATATGACGTGTAGAGATTTGTTATCTTTAGAGTTAGTGTTCGATTTCATAGTTTGCAAGAAAATAAAAAAGTGATTCAGAACCGAGGTTTTAAACATACGGGAGAAGAAGTTGAACGTTTGATTATTTCTATACAGTGGGAAAATTTTTGCTATTTTTCTGTCGATGGATAGCTGGGATTGTAATGGAATTTTATGCCAACTTTCCTGAAGCTTCTGATGATTTTATTTTTGTTTGAGGAAAAAGGGTGGAGTTTACTCCAAGAAAAATTAATGATTTTTATCAGTTATAATATGTTTATAGATGCCAGTATCATTCTTTTTCTGCTACAGATCAGACTTTAGATGAAGTTATTTCTTTTCTGACTAGTGAAAAAGGGGCTTGGAAAATAAAGAATGGAGTTAAACTTAACTTTCCCCTTTCTATAATAAATGTATTATCTAAGGCATCTCATTATTTTATTTTTGGGAGGATGATTCCAACGAATCATCATAGCGAAGTAACTAAGAATAGAGTCATCCTGAACTTCTGTATTCAGCAGGTGATGGACATAAATGTAGGCTCTATCATTTATATGAACACTCAATCTATTGCTCTGGGAGAGACCATTGGTGGATTGACACACCTTGCTCTGATTTACACACTTTGTGAGCATGCAGAAGTTGATTTTAGACATGATGGGAGAGGATTGAGCCTCAGAGACCGATTAGGTCTGCCAACATGAAAACTTATGAGTCCCATGTTGATTGGATATCTGGAAGACAGGCCAGGGATATTCCTTATACTTCTAGGACCCCTAGTGAGCCTACTTCAAGTGACCCAAGAAACAAGGAGTTGTTGGACCAGATGATGATTCAACAGGGAGATATTTTGAGGATGGATCATAGGATGCAGAATGTGGAGGCCAGAGATGCTCATACTGATGATCTGATTCTCCAGAAATTTGAATATGATGTTGCTTATGATGATGCTTTAGTGAGATATCTAAGGGGTGACTATACAGTTCAGTTCCCTATGCACCCTACTTATACTCTATATCAGCAACAGAAGTTAGATGTCGATGATGAGGAAGATAATGACTAGTGATCTATTTTGTTTAGTTGTTTGTGTTTGTACTGTGTGATTGTATTGTTTGTGTTGTGATGTTGTCGAGACTTTGTTTGTTATGTTATGTTAAATTGTAATGTGGAAAACTGTTTTCATTTTTTAGAATTTAGTTTAGTTCTTTTGTTATTTGCAGTAGTTTGTTATGTATTGTGATTACATGTATTATGTGCAATTTAATGTTTTTAGCCTTGTAGTTTTCATATTAGCACCTGCAGCATTTCAAAATTTTTGTTCAAAAATCAGAATCTCCAACAGGTATGAATTTTTTTTTATATATTTAATTCTTTCTTTCACCCTTCATTTTTAAAGTTCTTCATGTAAAAATCTTTTAAAAATCTAAGTTTGGGGCGGGGGAGAAGAAATATCATTGTTAGAAAAGAGCTTAATTTTATTTGTCTCACTTAACTATATTTTCAAAATTTTAAATTTAACATGACCTTTGGTATTAGAGGTTAACTTTGGATAACNGAGTATCACATTTGATTCCATGTAGGAGAACATTGTTCATGGAATTAAGTGCAAATAAATAGGGAAATATTCTTTATTGAGCGTAGAATTGGAGAAACTTTAGGGTGACAGATTAAAATCTTCAATGTGGTCTTATTGTTTAAAAATTGAAGCGAGAGCTAGCCTTCAGGTGAAGGGAAGTGGGAGCTTTGGAGTGGGAGCCGGTATCCTGGTAGCATAGCCACGAATTTAGGGACTAAACACTGAGATTAGCCAATAATTTTCTATGCACTGTATCAGGGTAGAGAATTAAAATTGCATATTTGACACAATACATATTATGAACATTTATCTCATCTCATTTTACCATAGCTTTATGTAGTGAGAATGATACTTTTTCACATAAAAATCTTCGTTACAAAAACATAGTTAATATATTAGTATTTATTGTTTTAAACTTTGTATTTTTGATTTGATAATAGTTTAGAAATTTAATTTTGATTACATCTCAACAATTAAAATTAGTGACAGTGATTTCAATTGACTTTCTATGAATTTCCTAGCAAATTTATCATTTCCAATTTAAACCTTCCCAGTGGGATCGATATTTGGGGCTTAAATAGAAAGTCCATTATTACTTGATAATGATATGTATACTTGCGTAGCATCCGAATATTAATTGATTATACTTATTTAAATTTTACACAATCTATCACAACAAAAAAATCAGATCAGTGTCATAGCGCCACAGACGAGCGAGAAGGGCGTTGTGGCACCCCAGATTGGTGTTATAACATCAGTAACTACCTTTTTAGAAGATATGTTTAATTTGGCCAAATTTTAAAAGAGTGTTTGCAGCATCCCTTGGTTATTTTCAGTTTTACGTTTAATGAGAATGATTTGGCAAAATTTAGAAACCTTTTGAAGCCTCAAAACTTCAACTGGGAGGCAATAGTGAATTAGATTTGTCATATTTTGTGTTCAAGTGTAAGTGCGAGTGAGTTTTAGTGTGAAGAAGTTTGGAGATTGCATAGAGGTAACTCCAAAAGTTTGTTTGGGAAGAAGACATAAGTTACTTTATATTTGTGTTTGAGTTTTTATTGTAAAACTTGAATTTCAATACAAATGTTTTATTTTTGTTTAATCTCGATGAATTATGAGTAGTTCCCTTACTTTCTTCTTGCATATGGGACTTAATCTTGTGGGATGAGAATAATTTAAAGATTTTACTCTTAAAAATTGTGATGACATTTTCACCGAATCTTCATTTACTTTACAAACTAGCCACTTGTGAGGTTAAAATCCGTTGAGAAACATAATGACCTAAAAGGGCTATGATTTCACCCAACTAATGGATATAACACTTCATTCTAGGCAGAGTCATTGCAATCACCTAAGGGGGAGTGCAAATAAATAGGAAGATAAATTTTGATGGGCGTAAAATTTGTTAAATCTATAGTGACATGCTAGATTCTTATTAGTTTGGCTTAATGTTTAATACCCTTACGCAAGGTTTTAGTTATTACGATGTCATAGGCTACGGGCATCTTGAGGTGAGAGGCTAGATAACACTAATGTGGAGTCGAGATGTTAAGGAATCAGCCTTAAGTTAGCTAGTGTTATTTACAAGCACCGACAATGGGTAAAGAATAAGGTATGCTTCTAATTGTCGCAGTACCTCCATTTTGACTTAAATCATTTGAATCTTACATAGATTAAAATTTTTTTGCAAGGGGAAAGGTTTTCCATAATATCCAAACTAATTGTTATATTTTGTTAAACTATTACATTTAATTGTTACTTTCTTTTTAAGAATTTTTAGTAGTAATTTTTAATAAGCATATCATTTTAAATATTTAATATTTTTAAATTGTAATTTAAATAAAATTTTTGTAAGATGATTTTAAGAGTTGTCACATTCCTCGTGGGATTGATTGATACTGGGGTTTTCAAAGAAAATCCTATATTACTTGAAATGATATGTATATTTGCATAGTACCCCCAGTGTGAAAATCTTATATATAATTCATAAATCATTGCAAGTGTTCACAGTAAACTTTTGATATAAATTGTGATATATTTGTTTGACATAATTAAGGAGATTAAAAATACGCGTAAGAGCGGGTTGGGTGAAGTTTTTGGTGCCGTTGTCGGCGAGTGCGACGAAACTTTTTAACTGACAATTTATTTGAATTCTAGTTTTAAAAATAAAAAAAATTTAAGAAAAAAACCAAAAACCAAAAAAAAAAAATTTAAATTAAAACTTCAAAAAATATTTTTATTTTTAGTGTGTTATTTTATTTTATGCAATTTTTACGTCGTTTATGTGTAGTTCTGGATCTGAAAGTTTAGTGACTTACGATTATGAATTAGAACAAACTATTAGAAAATTTTGAAAACAAGGAAGACTTCATAATTCTCAAGAAATGGCAAACACATAACAAAACAATATTAAAATTCAAACAATTGAAAATGAACATCATAATTTACAAAAATCTTTAAGGGTTTATGCGAACCCTACAGTAGGCGAAATTCATTTAAGCATTCAAACTCCTGTGATAGAGGCTAACTCGTATGAATATAAACCTTTGATTATACAAACAGTATAAAATAATCAGTTTAAAGGAACGCCATATGAGTATCCAAATTTACATCTAACTAGTTTTTTAGAACTATGTGTTACATTTAAATATATTGGTGTATCAAATGATGTCGTCAGACTTAGAATTTTTCCTTTTCCATAAGTGATAATACTAAGATGTGGTTAAATTTGTTAGCACCTGGATCTATTAGAACTTGGAAAGATTTATATTAAAAATTATTGGCCAAGTATTTTCCATCTTCGAAAACTGCGAAGCATAGAAATGATATTACTTCTTTTACTCAGTATGAAGGAGAATCTATATATGAAGCTTTGGAAAGATTTAAGTAACTCATTACAAAATGTACACATCATGTTTTTCTTGATTGGTTAATCATTCAAACTTTTTATAATGGTTAGTAGGATCCCTTAGATCTATTATAGATGCTACTGTTGAAGGTTCATTATTGTCTAAACTCTTTGATGAAGCTTATTCATTAATTGAAGAGATGACTACCAATAATTTTCAATGGCCTTCTGATCGGGTAAATCCTATAAAATAGCCAGTATTCATGATAACAAAGCTATTTTACTGATTGCATGTCAAGTTGTTGCATTATCTAAGAAGATAGACCAAAATAAAATGAATTTTTCTCGAACACCCTAAATGGTTGAAGAAAATTCATTAAAAAAATGATTGATTCTCATACTTCATTGGAAACTATAAATTTTATCAACACACCCAATAACCCATATTCAAATTATTACAACCGAGGATAGAAAAATCATCATAACTTCAACTGGAATAACAATCTTACTGTTGGAAGTTAACAGTTGGGTAATGCTCAAGTTAACCCACTAAGAAATTGGAGCAACTATGGTTGTGCTAACTTTAGGCCTACCTATCCTCTTGAATTTAATCAATAAGTTAAGGAGAAGAATATGTCTATGGAAAAACTGATGCTGCAAATGGGTAATCATTTACAAAATCAAAGTGCTGTTATTAGAAATATGGAGAATCAACTGAGACAAATTGCTAACTCACTTAGTAATAGGCCTCAGGGAATATTCCTAGTAATGTAAAAATTAATCCTAAGGAAAAAATTAAAGAGCCAAAGTAAGTTAAAGTGGACTAATTAAGTAGGGCAAATGAATTAAACGTTGGAGTTCAAAAAGAAATTGACGTTGAGAGAGAAGTTGAAGAAATTGAAAAACCTAAATAAATTTTCCTAAGGAAACATAAACACCTAACTCTGCAACTAATATTAATTTAGAAAGACCCCCACCACCTTTTTCTCAAAGTCTTAAATATCAAAAATTAGATCAGCAGTTTTCAATTTTTTTTGAAATATTCAAGAATCTTATAATTAATATCCCTTTTGTTGAGGCTTTGGAAAAAATGCCAAGTTATGTCAAATTTATAAAAGAGGTTTTAAATAAAAAAAGAAAGTTTTTCAATCATGAGATAGTTGCACTTAGTGAAGAATGTAGTGCAATAATTCAAAAAAAGCTTCCTCAAATACTCAAAGATTCTGGTAGCTTTACCATTTCTTGTGCAATTGGAGAGAAATTTTGTGGAAAAGCTTTATGTGATTTAGGAGTGAGCATTAACCTTATGCCATTGTTTATATTCAAAAGATTAGGCTTAGGAGATATTTCTCCCACTACTGTAACCCTTCAATTAGTGGATCGATCTATCACTTATTCTAAAGGGGTTATAGAAGATGTACTGGTTAAAGTGGTTAACTTTATCTTTCCTATTGATTTTATTGTAGTAGATATAGAAGAAGATAAATAAATTCCTATCATTTTAAGGAGTCCTTTCCTTGCTATCGGACGAGCAATGATAGATGTGGAAAAAAGGGAATTAAAAATGAGAGTGAATGATCAGGAAGTTACATTTAATGTGCTTAAAACAATGAATTATCCTGATGGAAAATGTTATAGAAAGGATATTATTGATTATATGACTGTTAAACATTTTCAAAATAGATGTGAAGTCATATTTGATCAAAAAGATGAAGTCATTTTAGAAGAAGAACAAGAAGCTGAAACTGAAAGAGATTTTGAAGATGAGTCAAATGAGATGATTATTGAGGATTTGAATTATGTTCAAGAAGATTATGAAATTTTAGATACAACTGAAAATAGTATACCTCTGATTCCATCTATTGAAAAACCTCCTAAACTTGAGATGAATGTTTTATTTCCTTACTTAAAGTATTCATATTTGGAGAACTCGTCTACATTACCTATTATTATATCCTCAGATTTAACTGCATAACAAGAAGACCAATTAATGAAAATATTAAAGAATCATAAGAAAACCTTTGAATGGAAATTAGCTATATTAAAGAAATCAGTCCTTCAATTTGTATGCACCGATTTATGATGGAAGATAACCATAAACCTAGGGTTGATCCTCAAAGAAGATTAAATCCTATTAATGAAAGATGCAGTTAAGAAAGAAATTTTAAGGTGGTTGGACGTTCAAATTATTTATCCAATTTTAGATAGTTCTCAGGTTAGTCCTATTCATTGTGTTCCTAAGAAAGAAGGGGTGAATGTGGTTGAAAATGAAAGGAATGAATTGATTCCGAAAAGGCAAGTTACTGGATGACAAATTTGCATTGATTATAGAAAATTAAATGTCGTCACTAGAAAAGACGGTTTCCCTTTAAATTTTTTGGATCAAATTTTGGATAGACTAGCAGGACACTGTTATTTTTGCTTTTTGGATGGATATTCTGGATACGACCAAATATCTATTGCTCCTGAGGATCAAGAGAAAATAACTTTTACTAGTCCTTATGAAACTTTTACTTTTAGAAGAATGTCATTTGGATTATGTAATGCTCCTGCAACTTTTCAGAAATGTATGATGTCAATTTTTTGTGATCTAATTGAGAAAGGAATTAAACTTTTTATGGATGATTTCTCAGTCTTTGTGACTTCTTTCAATTTATGATTAAATCATTTAGAAAGAGCTCTAAAGCGCTGTGAAGAAAAAACTTTATTCTCAACTAGGAAAAATGTTAATTTATAGTTGCAAGAGGAATAGTGTTAGGGCATAAAATTTCTGAAAAAGGCATGGAAGTTGATCCAACAAAAATTCAAATTATTGCCAAATTACCACTACCTACTAATGTAAAGGGAAAAAAAAGTTTTTTAGGACATGCTAGTTTCTACAAAAGTTATATTAAATATTTTTCAAAGATTTTCAAGCATTTATGCCAACTTTTAGAAAAATATATCAACTTTAATTTTAATGAAGAGTGCCTAAATGCCTTTATATTATTAAAAGAGAAATTAATCACTGCACTTATTATTGTTTCACCTGATTGGATAAAATCTTTTGAATTAATGTGTGATGGTAGTGCTTATGTTATAAGAATTATTTTAGGACAGAGATATGACAAAATGTTCAAGGTGATATATTATGCTAGTAAAACCCTTAGTGAGACTCAAATTAATTACACTACCACTAAAAATGAATTATTAGCTATAATATTTGCTTTTGATAAATTTAGATATTATTTAATTGGAACTAAATGTATTGTGCATATTGATCATTTTGCTATTTAGTATTTAATGATGAAGAAGGATGCAAAACCACGATTAATTAGATGAGTCCTTCCAATGCAAGAATTTGATTTTCAAGTTGTGGATAGGAAGAGCACTGATAATCAAATAGTTGATCATCTTTCAAGGCTTGGACAGGAAAATGAGAGAGGTTTGAATGATGAAATTAATGAGAATTTTTCTGATGAACAATTATATGGGATCAATGAATGACAAATTATGTGGTATGCTAATATAGTGAACTACTAGGTTAGGAGTATTTTACTTATAGATTAGATAACCATTAAATTAAGAAGTTCATTTATGATTCATAATTTTACTGATGGGATGACTTTTATTTATAAAAATAATGCAAGGAATTAATTATTTGAAGATGTGTACTAATAGAAGAAACTTAAGAAATTATTCAAAAATATCATAAATCAGATTTTGGGGGACATTTTGGAGTGAATAAAACTCCATTTATGATTTTACATTATAGATTTTATTGGTCTAATTTATTTAGGGATGTTAACAATTATATAAAAACATGTGATCGATGTCAGAGAGTAGGCAATATTTCAGGAAGAGATGAAATGCCCCTAAATTTTACTCTTGAGTTTGAAATCTTTGATGGTTGGGGATTAGAATTCATAGGACAATTTATACCATCTTTGGGAAAATTTTTATATAATTGTTGTATATTATGTTTCAAAGTGGATTGAAGTGATTGCTTTACCTCGCTGTGATGCTAAAAGTGTAGCACAATTTTTAAGAAAGGATATTTCCACAAGATTTGGAATGCCAAGTGTTATCATTACAGATGGGGAAGTCATTTTAGAAATAGACTGATAGAAACATTAACTCAAAATTTTGGGATTAATCATCAAATTGCCACAACTTATCATCCTTAGGCCAGTGGTTTAACAAAAGTATCCTATCAAAAAAATTAAAAGAATATTAGAAGAAAAAAAGGTAAATCCTAAAAGAACTTATTGGGCTTCTAGACTTGATAATGCTTTATGGGCCTATAGGATTGCTTATAAAACACCTATAGTAATGACACCATATAGGCTCATATACGGAGAATCATGTCACTTTCCAGTTGAGCTGGAACATAAAGCATACAAGGCAATTAAAGAGTTTAAAAAAAAATTGAAAGATGATAGGGATAAGAAATTATTGCAATTCAGTGAGCTTGATGAATTGAGAAATGAATCTTATGAGAATGCCAAAATTTATAAGGAAAAAACAAAATTTAGGCATGATCAGAAAATTCTTAAAAAGAATCTTGAGCTTGGGCAAGAAGTATTGCTTTTATAATTCAAGATTGAAATTATTTCTAGGAAAACTTAAATTCAGGTGGTGAGGACCATTTATTGTGGTAAAAGTATATCCATATGAAGCAATTGATATTGAAGATCAAAAAACTGGGAGAGTGATTAAGGTAAATGGACACAGATTAAAAGCTTACATGAGTGGAGAGGGTCCTGCATTTGAAGGGATCCTAATGTTGGGTCAAACCTAAATAAAATAATAATTATGTTGGGTTGACAACGTTAAACCAAGTGCTTTGTGGGAGGCAACCCATAGTTAGGTGTGATTTGGATTTGAATTGTTATTGTGATAAGTTCTGTAT
>JXCR01129604.1:0-12294 GCA_002079205.1 Phalaenopsis hybrid cultivar
CGTTGCCTTTTCATTTAGGGATAATTAGTATTGGAGATATAAGGAGCGATCTATTTCTTTTTTATGCATGATTATGTATTCGGCCATGTGATTGTTCATTCAACTGTTTTTCTGAATTAGTTTTGCACTCAACTATTTTTTGAACATGTAAGGGCTTTATGTTTTCTTGGATGACGTGTCACTTGTTATCATTATTTTCTTCTTTTTTTATATTCCAACTACAAACAACAATAACAACAACAACAACAAAACATTTATCCCATAAAGTGGGGTCAGTTACATGAATCCTCTTTCTCTTTCTCCATTGCGTCCTATTTAGTGTCATATTTTTATTTAATTATAATAAATTATGATCATTTTTTATACAATTCGCCGAAGTCTTCTTAGGTCTCCCTCTGCCTTTCTTAATATAAGTCGAATCTAAAACATCTATTCTTCTAATTGGATCTTCAGATGGTCGACGTTTAATGTGACCAAACCATCTAAGACGATTCTATCTAATTTTGTCCATCACTAGAGTTACACCAACCCTATCATAGATATATTCATTTAGCAATCTGTCTTTAATTGTAAAGCCACTCATCTACCTAATATTTTCATCTCGACAACATTTAACTTAGTTTTATGTTCTCTTTTAAACGCCAACATTCAACGCCATAGAGCATTACAAGTCTCATCACCATCTTATAAAATTTTTATTTCAGTCTAAGCGGTACTTTTCTATCACAAAATAGGCCCGAAGCATTCCTCCACTTCAACCAATCAACTTGAATTCTACTAATAACATCCTCATCGATATCACCATCACTTTGAACAATAGACTCAAGATATCTAAAACGTTCACATCTTTTATTTATTTGATCACCCATAGTTACATTTCTGTCACTAAAGCTACTATTACTAAAACTACATTCCATGTATTCTGCTTTATTTCTACTCAAATGAAGGCCTTTGGACTCCAAGGTAGACCTCCATAATTCAAGTTTTTTCTGAGCTTTTTTCTCTCATCTTATCCACGAGAAGGATATCATCAGCAAAAAACATCCACTAAAACAGTAAGACCATCCATAACTAAAGCAAAAAGATATGGGCTTAGCGCCAATCCCTGATGTAAACCAAGAGAAATAGGAAAATATTTGGTCAATCCTCCTTCCGTTTAAACAAAAGTAACTGCTCTTGTATACATATCTTTAATGACTTGAATATAAGTCATATCAACACTTTTCTTCTCAAGAACTTTCCAAAGGATATCCCTTGGAGTTTATCGTACGCTTTTTTTAAATCAATGAAAATCATAAATCCTCCTTATTATCTCTAAACTACTCCATCAAATCTCTCAATAAATGTATAGCTTCCATAGTAGACCTGCTCGACATAAATCCAAATTGATTATATGAGAATTTTTTGTAATATGTTTTAACCTATATTCAATTACCCTCTCCCATAATTTTAAGGTATGACACATCAACTTAATTCCTCTATAATTTGCACATTTTGTTGCTTCCCCTTCATTCTTAAGAATGGGGACCAAAATACTCTTCCTCCACTCCTCAGACGTCTTTTTAATTTTTAAAATAATATTAAAGAGTTTAGTAAGCCAAGAAACTCCCGAATCTCTTAAACATTTCCACACTTCAATTGGGATATCATCAGATCTTACTGATTTTTCACCCTCGATTTTCTTTAAAGCCTCCCCAATTTCTTTTTTACTAATGCGATGGTAAAAATGAAATATTTTATTATTATTAATGANGAATGTTTTTCTTATAACACTTTTTGAACTGTTTCAAGAAACAAAAATAAAAGTTAAGTTATATGTCATCAATGATATTAAATGTCATTTATTCAAACTTAAATAATTGTACTTCCTCGATATTATTTATAGGATCGCGTTGTAATGAAAGTGGATCCTTGTTCATCTCATTGGACATTTTTTGCCTTTAAGGGAGAGCAAAATTCTTCTGACAAAGATGAGAGTTTTGTTAGCCCGTGTGGAGGAGATTCTTTATCGTAAAAGATAGGAGACTCGTTTGATAGATAAAAGAAAAGTCACAATTGAAATCAGGAAAAAAACCTTAGAATAAAACCAAAATGTCAGAAGAGAAAGGAATCCACGAGAAGGGTTCCTCTGTAAACCCATTGAGGTGGAACGTGGTTTATTGTAACCCTTTCGAGGCTGTGCTTACATAGAGAAAGCTTGATGAAAGGGGTGTCCTCTTCTGAATCTAAGGTTTGTTTACCTGAAAAGAAAACCCTCAACTTGAACGATATCATTAAAGCTCATCTTTCTCACTTGTCGGAAGGGAAATAACAACATCTTGTTGTTGCTGCTGTTGATTTGAACCTTTTTGGTGAAGAGTTTTTTGATGCATATTTTTTTGTTCTTTCTACTTTCAGACTTCATGAGTCTTTTTTGTTGATTAGATGTTGATTTTATAGGTGAGTTTGATGGTCAAACTTCATGTCAAGATGAGATTCTTGAGGATTTGACGCGAATGGGGATTATATCACCCAGAGATCAAGCCGTCGGTGATACAATTTTAGATCAAAATGATGATGGTTTGTTCTTCAAAGGTAACATAATGCAGCCTTAGCAACCTAGAGCTTCTTCCCTTGGTGACTTCAATAATTTTTTGCATTCATAGGAGTCGATCGGGCAGGGTGCGAGAAAGCTCACGATAAATGAGACAAAGATCAGGGTTCCATTCAAAATGAGAGATTTTGTTGCCGATGATGTCCAGGATGATAAAGAAATTTGTCTGGTTATGGAGGAGGCTTGTAATCCGATCGAGGGGGTCATACCAGGCTCTGGGCACACGTTCTTTCTTCTTTATTTTTTTAGGAGACTAAATGATATCAAATGATCGTTTCACCCAGCTGGTGGGTGAATTGCTGGAGGCCTGAGGATGTATTGCTAAACCGAAGACCAATGTCCTATTTATCCACCTGAAGTTTTAGGAACATAATATGAAATTTGAAAGGGAGATTATTTTGATTCGTGGAGAGTTGGAGGTTGAATCTGCTTTACGTCAGCAATGTGAGGAGCAGATGAAAGTGAAGGAGGCTTAAGTAATGTTTTGCAAACAACATTTTGAACGACGAAATCCTAATAATTATGTGGTTGGTACCCGGATGGTACTTCGTTGCCTTTTCATTTAGGGATAATTAGTATTGGAGATATAAGGAGCGATCTATTTCTTTTTATGCATGATTATGTATTCGGCCATGTGATTGTTCATTCAACTGTTCTTCTGAATTAGTTTTGCACTCAACTATTTTTTGAACATGTAAGGGCTTTATGTTTTCTTGGATGACGTTTCACTTGTTATCATTATTTTCTTCTTTTTTTATATTCCAACAACAAACAACAATAACAACAACAACAACAAAACATTTATCCCACAAAGTGGGGTCAGTTACATGAATCCTTTTTCTCCATTGCGTCTTATTGAGTGTCATATTTTTATTTAATTATAATAAATTATGATCATTTTTTATACAATACGCCGAAGTCTTCTTAGGTCTCCCTCTGCCTTTCTTAATATAAGTCGAATCTAAAACATCTATTCTTCTAATTGGATCTTCAGATGGTCGACGTTTAATGTGACCAAACCATCTAAGACGATTCTATCTAATTTTGTCCATCACTAGAGCTACACCAACCCTATCATAGATATATTCATTTAGCAATCTGTCTTTAATTGTAAAGCCACTAATCCACCTAATATTTTGATCTCGACAACATTTAACTTAGTTTTATGCTTCTCTTTTAAACGCCAACATTCAACGCCATAGAGCATTACAAGTCTCATCACCATCTTATAAAATTTTTCTTTCAGTCTAAGCGGTACTTTTCTATCACAAAATAGGCCTGAAGCATTCCTCCACTTCAACCATCAACTTGAATTCTACTAATAACATCCTCATCAATATCACCATCACTTTGAACAATAGACTCAAGATATCTAAAACGTTCACATCTTTTATTAATTTGATCACCCATAGTTACATTTCTGTCACTAGAGCTATTATTACTAAAACTACATTCCATGTATTCTGTTTTATTTCTACTCAAATGAAGGCCTTTGGACTCCAAGGTAGACCTCCATAATTCAAGTTTTTTTCTGAGCTTTTTTCTCTCATCTTATCCACGAGAAGGATATCATCAGCAAAAAACATCCACTAAAACAGTAAGACCATGCATAACTAAAGCAAAAAGATATGGGCTTAGCGCCAATCCCTGATGTAAACTAAGAGAAATAGGAAAATATTTGGTCAATCCTCCTTCCGTTTAAGCAAAAGTAACTGCTCTTGTATACATATCTTTAATGACTTGAATATAAGTCATATCAACACTTTTCTTCTCAAGAACTATCCAAAGGATATCCCTTGGAGTTTATCGTAAGCTTTTTCTAAATCAATGAAAATCATAAATCCTCCTTATTATCTCTAAACTACTCCATCAAATCTCTCAATAAATGTATAGCTTCCATAGTAGACCTGCTTGACATAAATCCAAATTGATTATATGAGAATTTTTTGTAATATGTTTTAACCTATATTTAATTACCCTCTCCCATAATTTTAAGGTATGACACATCAACTTAATTCCTCTATAATTTGCACATTTTGTTGCTTCCCCTTCATTCTTAAGAATGGGGACCAAAATACTCTTCCTCCACTCCTCAGACGTCTTTTTAATTTTTAAAATAATATTAAAGAGTTTAGTAAGCCAAGATACTCCCGAATCTCTTAAACATTTCCACACTTCAATTCGGATATCATCAGATCTTACTGACTTTTCACCCTCGATTATCTTTAAAGCCTCCCCAATTTCTTTTTTACTAATGCGATGGTAAAAATGAAATATTTTATTATTATTAATGACATTAAGATCACTAAGGTCGATCGTATTTTACGAAATTTCATTAAAAAAATTATCAAAATAACTCACCCACCTATTTTGAAAGTCTTTTTCTAAGAAAAACACTTNGACTTTGATCGAAGTTGAAGATGCTCGAGGAGGAAAATGTTGGTCTTCACTGTTCCCTGATTGAATACGCCAATGGGAAGATCGCTTATAATCGAGAAATTCAAATGTTGAATTCAGATAAGGCTAGACTCGAAAGGGAGCTATTTAATACTAGAATTTATTAGACCATTTTTAGAGAGGACATCAGAAAAATTTTGATGATTGATTTGAAAGAAAGGGATGTTTTTGAGGTGGCGTGATTGGAGCTTGAACAAGAGAGAAAGTGGTCACATGATTTTTAGGTGGTTGAGCAGCTTCGCTTTTAAGTACCCAATCAAGAGAGAAAGATTGTGAATATGGGGACCGAAGAGAAAATCCTGTCATGGTGTACGCTCTCAGGCATTTGAAGCAGTCGTTGCAAAAAATGTTGATCAAGAGATGTGGTCCATTGTCGACATTATTTTGTGAGAGGATCTCTACCTCTGAAGTAAAAAAGATACCAGCTACTTTCTTGACTTCTCGTTGAAGCTTCGGGAGCAAGATTGAAAAGACGACTTCCCCAGTCGCCCTGGTCGTCTAGTTAGGTCGACATTTTTTGTACCCTAATCGTCATTTTTCATTTTGTATGAGTATTTTATCAGATGAATTTATTCAGCTCAATGATATTTCATAAATCTTGATATTTGCCTTGTAAGTATATTTTTTTAATTTTTCATGGTTTCGATGAAGTATGCACGTTGGCTGAAAGGAATTTTTGTTAGTTTGAGGTGATGGGGCCCTTTGCTCTTTTTTAAATTTTAAATTTGTTGAGTTTTTTTTTAAGAGAGGCTTGGTACATTAATGCCCATATTATTTGTAATAAATGACAGATGTGGAAGTTGCCTTTATATATTCCTTTTGAAACGTAAAATTCATTCTTGTCCTAGTCTTCTTCCTGTTGTTTTCTTTCTTTGTTTTGCTTTAGCGGTTATAGGGTTTGAGAGAATTTCTTCCTCTNTTTTTTTTTTGCATTCGTTCGTAATGTGGGAACCTTGCTTATCTGATACTACAC
Organism: Phalaenopsis hybrid cultivar; assembly: GCA_002079205.1. Classification (NCBI taxonomy): domain Eukaryota; kingdom Viridiplantae; phylum Streptophyta; class Magnoliopsida; order Asparagales; family Orchidaceae; genus Phalaenopsis; species Phalaenopsis hybrid cultivar. Next base: position 6,024 of record JXCR01129604.1, read on the forward strand.
CCGGGCGCCGGTGTAACGACCCTTGCACACTTTTCATTATATTCAGACCATACAACGCGTCGTTTCCAAGGGCCCTAACACTTGCAGAATGATCAAGAGGATTCATGTCATGATTTTTTTCGACGTGTTTTACGTTGACAACCTAACACACCTTCCATTTTTTTTATATTCCATAATTAATAATTTCATTTGGAATTCGAACATGTACCTCTTGCTGCCTTTATTTAGAAGAGAACAACCCTTTAGTTTGTTACTCCGATCTTGTTGCCTTGAAACCTGCTGGCTTTCGAAAGAAAGGACGGTCTCTCTTGTCGGCAAAGCTTCAAAGGAGTCCTCAAGTGGAGAAGGATCAGGTGGCACAGGTTTAATCCGAGTATATTTTCGATAATGAATACGAAATCTATGTTTTCTACGAACACTTGATCTGGTTTGCAGTTTCCACTGTGTGCATAACTGATAGATATTTTGAAATTTTTTGGGCTTATTCTTGCTCGCATAAGCACTTACTCGATAGCGAGCATGATTGCGGTAATCATGTACGCTCGTGTTGAGGGTCTTTAGCGGTTGAAAAACCTGCTTCGTCATTTGTTCCTAGTGAAGACGCAAAATGATGATTTAGTCATGTTTTCCTCGTTGTTGAAGACAGTTGGATTGGTTAATAACCAGCTGAGTGGAAGAAACACTTATGCTTTACCCACAATTAAAGTGACTGGAATATCGCTATTGAGATGCAACACTCACGAAGGGAGTTACCTGAAGCTTTGGTGCTGACTGAGGAGGAAAGAGAGAGTTCTGATACTCCGAGAAAGGCAGAGATCGACATCGTTCATTATACTTCTGATTTTCAGAAGAGTATGATAGAAGGTACGAACACTTTTTCTAGGGTTTCAACCGTCATGATCATTCACTTGATATCTTATGTGAATCATGCGGCGAAGCAAAGGTTCGAACTGTGTTTGTCTGATCTTATGACTATAATCCAGAGCTTACCTATACGGGACAGTATTGCGGGATTTTCGCCCTTAGTGTAGAGTAGAGTCCATGGCGGGATTGAGAGTCTGTTCCTTATATGCTTTCCCATGGAATAGCGACGCACAATGCCTATTTTGGAACATTTATGATAAAAGGGCCTCCGGGGGTTTCTCAGGTGAGTAAAGAAGCACCTTCAACAGAGAGAAAGGGAAAAAGTATTATGGAGAAAAGGAGTCTACTTGAGCTGTTTTGTCTATCACTTGGACCAGATGAAGCTAGTAGGGCCCGAACAGGTTCACGGGAGTCTCTGAGCAAAGGCCCCGTGGGCCACTTTGGCTATGGAGAACCGAACTATGAGGACAAATAAAGACTAAAGTCAGGTGTTGGTAGACCTGATTAAAAACTGGTCTTCTGAGGGAGCTTTTTTCGCCGTTAGCGTTTTAACTACGCCTGGTCATAAGCGCGAAGCATTTGAGGGAGGTGGCGCGAGAAATTGATTAGTAGGATCATCACTTCCCGCCGTTGGGGAGCTTGGCATCCTCCTGGAAATGGGCCTATACTATCGATGCATCTCACCGGGCTCTCACCAGAGAGAGAAAAGAGTTTAGAAATATTCTAGCCAACTTGGAGGGTAAGATTGCTCTCGAGGTGGAATTCTCAGGACTTTGATCGAAGTTGAAGATGCTCGAGGAGGAAAATGTTGGTCTTCACTGTTCCCTGATTGAATACGCCAATGGGAAGATCGCTTATAATCGAGAAATTCAAATGTTGAATTCAGATAAGGCTAGACTCGAAAGGGAGCTATTTAATACTAGAATTTATTAGACCATTTTTAGAGAGGACATCAGAAAAATTTTGATGATTGATTTGAAAGAAAGGGATGTTTTTGAGGTGGCGTGATTGGAGCTTGAACAAGAGAGAAAGTGGTCACATGATTTTTAGGTGGTTGAGCAGCTTCGCTTTTAAGTACCCAATCAAGAGAGAATGATTGTGAATATGGGGACCGAAGAGAAAATCCTGTCATGGTGTACGCTCTCAGGCATTTGAAGCAGTCGTTGCAAAAAATGTTGATCAAGAGATGTGGTCCATTGTCGACATTATTTTGTGAGAGGATCTCTACCTCTGAAGTAAAAAAGATACCAGCTACTTTCTTGACTTCTCGTTGAAGCTTCGGGAGCAAGATTGAAAAGACGACTTCCCCAGTCGCCCTGGTCGTCTAGTTAGGTCGACATTTTTTGTACCCTAATCGTCATTTTTCATTTTGTATGAGTATTTTATCAGATGAATTTATTCAGCTCAATGATATTTCATAAATCTTGATATTTGCCTTGTAAGTATATTTTTTTAATTTTTCGTGGTTTCGATGAAGTATGCACGTTGGCTGAAAGGAATTTTTGTTAGTTTGAGGTGCTGGGACCCTTTGCTCTTTTTTAAATTTTAAATTTGTTGAGTTTTTTTTTAAGAGAGGCTTGGTACATTAATGCCCATATTGTTTGTAATAAATGACAGATGTGGCAGTTGCCTTTATATATTCCTTTTGAAACGTAAAATTCTTGTCCCAGTCCTCTTCCTGTTGTTTTCTTTCTTTGTTTTGCTTTAGCGGTTATAGGGTTTGAGAGAATTTCTTCCTCTGAGTTGGATCACACTATTTTGATGAAGGTAAACAAACGCTTATTTCTATCTTACAACTTTGTAGCTGGTTCAGAGTTGAAATCTACTGTCCTCAGGAGTTTGTTGGAAAAATATATCTTCGATCATTTGATCACTATCTAGGGAGTGGAAGAAGACGAAGCGACTTACACTTACGTAGAGAAGGAAATTTGTTGTTACTATGACCAGTTTCGGTTAGGCATTTGTTTTGCATTATGTGGAGAGCTAGAAGAAATTCTAAGCTTAAATTCTAAGCTTCTATGTGTTAGTAATGACACATATTCGTTCTAACTCCGTAGCAGTGCTAATGTCGTTTATATTGTTTCTCCAAAGCCAAAATTTATATTGGTTGATGTACCTATTCTGATTTGTGAGACGGCCGAAGACATTCTGATGGAACAATTATCTTCACCTCTTCTTTGATACCTTTTGATGGTTTCGAGCATAAGATCTGATCGCGGTTGAAGAAGTTTTGCTTTGTAAAGAATGAGGGAGAGTTGAAAGTGCCCATTATGTAACCGAATCCCCAATGTCAAATGTGGCCGTACGCAAGCCAATCTTCTTTGCCCTTGAATAGCTCAGTTATCGAAGCATCAATGATAAATGATTAAATGTGGACTTTACATCCTTTGGATTTTTGAAGAATGCTCTTCGTGGTAAGCCTCGTATTCCACTTTTGTTAATTTTCCTCTTATTTGTTTGTGTTTTCAATTTAAGATTCATGGAGGAACGATTCAACTTTCTTTAAGAGTGTAAAGCTTCTTGTGGAAAGGGCCGAGGACGTAAGGCCTTGGTTGGAGGACCTTTGTGGAGTGGTGGCGGCACTCGGTTAGGCTAGTAGAAGTGGGGCTATCATAATATTAGGCAATCGTGATGAGGAGGTTGAGGCTCTTTTTATTATTCCCATCAGTGCCAAGCTTGTGAAGAGAGAGGCTTCTATTGTAGAGGTTGCCATCAACGTGCCAGTTCCTTGAGTCCAGGTTCGAGAAAAGCCTTAGTCGAGAGATAAAGGCAAGAAGACTGCGAGTGAAAATCTGTTAGTCAACCTGTTGATTGGAGAGCCGCAGTTGAACTGACATAGGATGGAACCGCTGGGAAGGTCATCCCCATCTACTTGACGTCTTCTTCACGGTTGTCTGATTGGCAAGATTTTGATTTAAAAGGATGGGCATTTCAGATGAATAAGGCTAGGACACATGCTATCGCAGACCTGCCTAAAGATTAGATGTCTGATGAGCCGTTTTTAGATAGACGCAAATCAACGAGGTTGATAATTAGGTCTTCCATCTTAGTGGCTCAGACAAATGCTCAATGAAGGTGGCTCCATTTAATGATGATGGGAAGTTTGGGGAAGAAATTATATTTAGATCCACTGATAGATATAACTATTATAAGCTTATAAAACTTAGCCCTAGGTCTCCTGCGAAGAAGGATGAGGGAACTTCTGAGATATAGGAAAGTATCTTCTCTTTTCCTTCGACATCTTTCTAATAACTGATGTGCATTCATATGTAATATATGAATTAATTTGAAACGCCCACCTTTAAAGCATCGATATATTCTTTTCACACTTGTGAAACTTTTTGAACCTGAAAACTAAAAATTGAATGAAATGAATTGAACTACCATTCTATTTATAGAAAAGAAAAAAGACATCGCTTGAGGTCCGCTTGAATTTAATAAGCCATATAAAGATAAATTTTGCCACTCATATATTGACAAAATTCTAAAACAACATCTGGTTAAAGCATCTAAGTTAGAATTTGATATAAATGCTATGAAATTGTTTCTAATTCACGCCCTTCGTTAAGAAGTCCAAACCCCCAATTACACAAGCCAACAAAAGATAATCAAAATCTTATAGTGAAAATGTTTGCACAAATTTTAACAATAACACACCCATGTAAATAATATTAAAGTCCCCTCACCCCTAAAAACCTGTCTAAACAAGTTTGAAATTCCTGCATATGCTTCGATTAGTTTATTAAATATTTATAAATTTAGTTTGAAAATGCTGCACGGGCAACGGACTGTATTGCCGGTAGTGTACGTCGTAAGTCCCATACTTTGGCCAGTTCAATCTTCTTCTCTACAAGGACTAAAGTTGACAAGACAACCCTCAATCTGATCCTCCTGATAAGGAATGGAATCAACATGATTGAGTTTTCAAATGATCATAAGTAATGATTTTCCCTGACAATGGGCATATTCATTTTTCATCTTAACCGGAGGGGTTTATTTATAAAATCAAGATCATGAAATTATAAAATTTAAATTTCTAAAAAGAAATATTTCACCTAACACTTTGAGAAAAATTCATTCATCATCCACAATTGTTTGTTGGAGTAGATAAATTTAACACTGACTCAAGCTCACAAAGAATTAATGTCATATCAAACATACTACTAAATTCAAACTCAAAACACTTATGCCATTAAGAACATGGCCCGCGTTCTCTGGCCGCGTGATTTTGCCACCAAATAACACCACAAAAAAAAAGTAATGATCGGAGCCCTCTAACTTGGTGGTTTGCCGCCAAATGACATCATCATATAGTGGTTACGATTGTAGCCCCTATGTTCCTCAATGGTAGTATGATCTTTTGAGCATTGAATCATAGATATATTTGATATAGCACAACTTTTTGTATGCTAAAGTCGATTCAGATTAGTCTCCTTAGACAAACATTCATCGTGGGTCCATATGTTTTCCTTGGACGAAACAACCCATGATTGTTGACAACGATCCTTTTGTCACGTTGGGTTGTCTACCTCCACTGACTAAGTAGATCAGAGATCATGACAACTTGGAATTACAAAATTATGAGATCTTAATCGTGTTCATCATATTTTCCCTCATCATTCGCTTTTAAGCTAATAGTGATAACTCTTATAATTTTATATTTTAAATTTATTACTGCTATATGCTAAGTCTGAATACTTTGCCTCAATTGAAAGGACTCTCCCATTACCAAGTGGGGTAATGAAGCATAGGGGCTGGCCCCTATGGGAAATGTCAAACGTCAGATCTTAATGCTCTCGCAAGATGAGAGCGAAATCTATAGGTAGTGTCTTGTCTAACATCTCATACGCCTTCTGAAAATTTGAATTGAAAACTAACATAATAAGTTCTTGATAAGAGTCTGGGGCATTTTAAATTTTTGGAGCCCACACCATTGCAATTCCAACCCTCCCTCTTTGCTGCCATTATCCAGACAACAATGCCTTATCAATATCTGTCACGTAGTTGCTGTCTGGAACCCAACAAGCCATTGCCTTGTTTTTTTAGCTTGCCAACAACCTCATCCACCATCCCAGTATCTTCCAAACCCTCGCCAATCACCTATACCACAACCCCGAGATCCACCCTAGTTTGAGGGTTTGTCGTGTCTGTTGCTATTTCAAATTTTTGGTTGTCTGTTACGTAGGAGCTTAATCTAAGAGCATTTTGGTCTTTTGTACGCTTAAGGGCAATTTAGTTCTTTATTATTATTATTATTGGGTATAAATATACTTATTATGTTTAGAGTTGGGTTGATGCATGAGATTTGATTGTGAGTCTCAGGTTTATGGTTTGGGAGAAATTTCTTATCTCTCGATTTATAGGAAGTGCTACCTGGGAAGCGGCGATGGGATCGACGTGACCACAA
>JXCR01129604.1:31495-44731 GCA_002079205.1 Phalaenopsis hybrid cultivar
TGGGTCCATGCCAAGGAACATATCACAAAGGGGCAAATATAAGTCCAACTTCAGCCTGAGAATGCATTCTCCAGATAGATTATTGATGCAGAACCTCTGAAGTAGTTCAATGTTCCTTCTTTGGAACCCTATAAGGGTTGAAGCCTTTTCGACCAATCACATAACATCTTATGAGTCAGCTATTGATGTGTAAATAAGAATGCAAATATTTCTTTATGATTTACATGTCTTTATGGATGATATTACACTTTAAAGAAATGTATTTTTATATTTTTCTTACAGATACAACAGGTAATGAAAGTGAGGAAATGTGGAGGGGACTTGGAGCAAAAGAACTTATTTGAGGACTGGGGTCTTAGCGTCAATCCCTCACCTAGACAACCCAAGAGGTTGGCGCCTTGGCACCACGATATTTGATATAAGAATGTTTTGAGGAAAAATAAATTTTGTAAGTTTGTTAGGCTCTCTCAAATTCTTAGCTTAGGCAAGACTTACATGTTTCCTAGTAAAAGTGTTTAATAAATGAATATTGTTTTTCCTTAAAAATACATGTTTCCTAACCTTAGCTTAGGATATAAGATTCTTGGACCATTCTATGTCTAAATATATTATTTAAAAGTAAACTCATGTTCTCTTTTTGCATAATAAGATTACATTTAAAAAAATTCTTTTTTCCTAAAAGATTAAAAAATATTTTCAATAAAGAATATGAGGGAATTTAAATATAAAACATCTAGAAACAGAACAGTTAAAGTTTATCTTTCTTGAATATGAAGTCTTAGACCATGCATATCAAAAACACTAAAAAATAGGAACAAGAAAACTTAAGGAAGAAATTAGGCAATCAAACCTTTGAAAGAACTATGAAATCAGAACAAATTCTGCTCCAAATCTGTACCTCAAACCTAAATTCCAAACTCATGCTATGTACCATCACTTTGACTTTTAGTTGTTGGGGTCAACCCTAAGGATAAAGAAATTTTAAAGCTCATGTGAATTTAACCCATATTTAAATCTCCCCCTTCACAAGTCTTCAATCTTTATCATCTTGCAAAATTTTACTAATAATTAAGAAAGATATAAGGCATAAATTTATTCGAGAATAATTTTAGAAGAAATTATAGAGATGCAATTAACTATAAGGGATCCCCCTCATATAGATACTAGACCTTAGAATAAAAGAAATTGTATCTTACACTAGCAATGTAAGGAAAAAAATTTGGTTATGTAAATCCATAAATCACAAAAATTTTCATCATCCAAGTGATTAGGCCATTCTAAGTTAATATTTCTATTATTTGGATTAGTATATTATTCATAATAGTATATTGTTCTTCAAATGCTGTATGTGATCGTTTAGATAAAAATCTTTCGAGGTCTTTCATGGCACCTAGAAAAAAAAACCCACTAACCATTATTGCAAGGAAACACTCAACTTATTTTAACATATATCTACTAGTGCAACTCCTTCAAGTTTGCATTTGTAAGAACCCAGAGAGCCATTTTATTGCTTTGAAGAGAGTGAGGCCGATGAAGTCTTTTCTGAGAAAGGGGCGAGAGCATGATCAAATTCACCTCTTCATGATCTTTCATTCATTGGATTATCTTCATGCAGTGAGGCTAGTTGGCTTATTTCACTGCTTCAATCAAGTCAGATACGGATCTGAAGGTAGTGTCTCTAGAAGAGGTGAAACATTGAAAAGGGGAGGATCCAGTGTCTAAGTTGGCTCCTCCACATCCTCTTTTATGTCATGAGAAAATAAAAAGATCCTCGGTTGATTGGGTTCCCTCTAAGAGCAAGGGGGCAAAGATATGGAATTCCTTTGATATTAGGTATACTACCATCTACTAAGAGGTGTATTGATACATTGGTTTTCCATCGGTCTCCATTTTCTTTTGTTGAAGTGATCTGGTCCGAGCATTTGTAAAATGGCTCGAGGAACTTAGACATCTAGAGCTCTATAAGAAGAACAATTGTTATAGTCTCATGGCATGGAAGTTTTCCCATCTCCAGTTGATGGTGCTAGACCGGGCAGAGATGAAGTGGGCCACCACTTATGAAAGGTTTGAGACCTCAGTCATGCTTACTAAGAAGGTTGAGAAGTAAGCAAATATCTTTTAGTAGAAGATGATAGTGAAGGACGATATTACCACTCTATCAGATCATCTGCCCATCACTCGGTAAGAGAACCATGAGCTAAAGGCAAAGATGGCGATGATGAAGACCAAGAAGGAGTTCTTTAAGACGCATCCCTTTTACTCGTGATAGGAAAAGATTTTTGGTGAGCAGCTTTGGGTTGGTAGCATCACAACTTTTGACCAGTTCATTCAGTCTAGCCTGGTTGACCAAAAGTTTGTAGGGTTGGATGAATTTACTGCATTATATACGAGTTTTAAGGAGTCTTCTAGAGACAACACAAATACTAGAGATGACAAAGGGTCCTCTAGTCGGCCGGCTGAAACTTTAAAAAATTTTGGATAAAAAAAATTGTAAATATTTTTTTGTGTAAATAAAATCTTTTGTATAGAAAAAAAATGATACATTTTTTCATTTAGAAAAGAATGAAGCTTTTTAAACGTTTTTTCATACCTTCACTTCGATTTATTAATTTACTTATATCACATTATTTTCCTGTGATGGTTTCTTGATATTGATTATTGGTGTTGATTAATGACTCAAATCTAGGGAAAGATTGTCGATCATTTGTAATACATTATGACCCATCACAAGTCTTACACTGCATGTCTCATTTGCTCGACAGATTGTCTCCTTGGTCAGTTAAACAATGAGACTCACTACTGGGGTGATTTTTGCCATATCTATTATAGAGCTTGTCACTACTGAGTAGGAAACTACCTCCAAAGCATTATCCATATTGAGCTTCGAGATGGCTTTTGATGTTTGGAATCACCAGTTGAATTTTTTTTAGGATACCAATCAGACATCTATGACATCTTTGTCAGTCATCTCTATTGTTTTCTACCGACCAGATGTATATTGTGTTGATGTCCATGTACGTTATGATATTATTATCTGGCTTGTGTCTTATACTTTTCAAAGTCTTAATTACTTGGTCGGATTGTTGCCTTTATCAGCGACACCCTTCGTAGTGCTATTGAGTAGGAAACCATTAAGATTCATAACTGAGGTGATTTGCACTTTACCTTTCACAAAGCTTATTGCTACTGAGTAGGGAACCACCTCTCAAGCTTTAATCAATTTAAGCTTTAAGACCAATTTTTATGATGTAGGAGTATTATGGGCTATTCTGTTGATCAGACTACTTTGAGGTCACTTTTGGTGTTGCTTCTTGGATTCGGATTTTCCAAGTGTCAATTGAACCCGAGAAAAAAATTAAAGAGATTGAAGTGTGTCATGATACAAGATTAGTTTTGTGATAGTACTCCTTTCATCTGTTAAATAAGGTGTCAGCCACTCGGAGTTGACCGAGTGCTGCACAGGTATGGTCGGTTGACCTATTTCGACCATTGAGAGCAGACCATCTATTTTGTGGTATATGCCTCCTAGCCAAAGCCTCCAGGAAGAACAAAAAAAAAAATAGTTTTTTTGGCTTCAGATCTGCTGTTGTAGGAATTCCTTTCTGCGTTTCATGTTAGAAGTGTCTTCAGGATGTACTTCTCCTCCATTCCTTATTGTTGGTAGCATACTCCACGCTCACGACACTATTTAGAAGATTCAATCCAAATTTTTCCTGTAAGGCATGCCCAAGTATCAAAACGATAGAAACCGTGAGTGATGTAGAGAAAGAGACCGAGAGGGTGAAAGAGAAGAAAATAGCACACATAGAATTGTTCGGTAAAGGCAAATTGGGGTATGTTTGGGCTGTGTCAAAAACTCGGAGACAAAAAACCCCCTAATAAATGCTATGACCCCTCTATTTATAAAAGATAGAGGGATTAAGTGTAAAATTAGATGCTTGATCCTGTTTCAATAAAAGCATTACCAGTTATTATTATCTTTTGGTGTGCATATGGCTTTTCGTATTTACAACTAGTTTTGGCACATTTTCATATTGATGTCGGTTGACCTTTGCTTTGGGAAGTCGGTCTGCTTGTTGAGAGAGATTCACGTTGATACTTGTGAGTTTGTTGGGGTTTAGGCTTTGTCCGATTGTCGGCGTGCAGGCCAACAATCTATTGAAGGCTTGTGTGGCCCTTAGGTCATCAGACAAAACCTTCAGTCGATTAGCAGTCCTTGGGCCGGCCGTCAACCCTTTGTTTGACTAGTTGTCAGTTGAATGGACGTCTTCAGTTGGTCGGTTTCACGAGGACGTTTATCTTTATCGTCAGAGGGAGGATCCTCATTATGCCTCTTTTATTATGGACCGCTAGATTGTTTCGATATCCACGCAAATCATTTTCGAGCGTATAATATAACAATAATAATAATTATTGTTGAACAAGATAATATTGAAGAATATGGGCTTCTCAAAATTTTTCATTCATCTTACAAATTCGCCACTCATGAGAGCATGCTGATACTTGTACCACATAATATTAAAATAAGAAAAGAAAAATAGATTCATTCTATCAGAGGTCTCCGGGACCACAAACAGCACTGTTGTTGTGCCAGATTTTACACGATTGCTTCATAAAAGCTACCGAAGCAAGAAAAGCTCTGAATGGCAGCCGGTGGCGTTGTGCACGCGCGGAGCTGCAAACAGTACGAGAGCATTCATTGCGTGTGAGTTATGGCCACGGGATCCAAAATGTACCCGTTTCAGTTTCATAATTCCTCGTCCCGGTGAAAAAATATTATCTCAGGAGTACTGATGCATCAGTACTCCTGAGGTAATATTTTTTCCATCCCGGTGGCTGTTTTACTGATTCTATATTTTTGCTTGATTTTACCACCGAAATATCTTTTAAAAAAGAAATGCAAGTTGACACGTCACCAATAAATTTTCATCAGTCAACCTGAATCTCAATATAATTTTTTGAACAAAAAATATTCAAATTTTGATGAAGAGTCATCTGAAGCTCCGATTTCAGCAAAATTATAGTCAAACTGATTGACTAGATGAGATGGACATAATGATATAAAAGTTAGTCCAATCCGAGTCAAATCAGGCTCGGATCAAGTCATTAAACCACCACTATAGAATTTACAGAGGCATTTTAAAAGTAAAACGGATGTCAAATTTAGCGAGTTTATAGTCGAATCGAGCGTCTCGAAAAGACGAATCCAACGAGTCTAAGATTACTCAATTCCGACATCGTTAAGGCACTCAAATGTCCATCAAACGTCATCAGATCAAGGAAAGCTCACCGAGCCGTCCGATCAAAATGATTCATATTCCTGCATTAATTGCATTCAAAACACTATAAATAGAGCCTCACCCCTCACATGAAAAGGAGGAGGCTTAAGAGAGAACTTGAGGTTTTGAGAAGGAGCTCAAGTCCAAGATCATCCTCGTCATCGTCGATCGTCGTCGACCACCACTGACCGTCGAAAACGACCGCCGACCTCTGTCGACCGCCACCGACCACCATTGAACGTCGCCAATCATCGCTGACCTCTGTCAATTACTGCCGACCGTCATCGACTGTTGTTAGCCATCGCTGACCTCCGTCAACCACCGCTTACTAGACATCATCAGTCGACGTTATAACGTGAAAAGCTAGTAATCCTTTCCCGCCTGTGGGACAAGGGGCATTTGTAATCATCAACTTAGAGTGGATTTTTACAACTAGGCCAAACCCCGTGGTTTTTTCCTTTTTACGGGGTTTCCACGTAAAAAATTATGGTGTGATCGCAGCTCGATTCATTTTTATCTGAGTGTGTGTTGAATTCTCGTGCTACGCTAAGACAATAATCCATTACTCTACCGCCACGAATTTTCTAGCACGCATCAGTTTGGCGCCGTCTGTGGGAACAAATCACCATTGACACTGTCTTCAGCTCTGAGACGTTGAATCCCTACTTCATTTCCCGATGATATAGATCATCCAATTAACAAATGAATCTTTTTTTGCATTTTGAAGATCATCTCCAAAGCATTATTCAATGTGGGGGGCAACCTTCACTGCAATCTCAGAAGGTCGTTTACGTCAACGTCCCGTGCACGATTATAATTGGGTTGTCTTCTCGCATCTTATTCAAACACAAAGTATGTCACAACTTCTTCCAGACTGGGGGGCAACCTTCACTGCAGTCTCAAAATATCATTCATGTTAATGTCCCAAGCACGACTGTGATGGGATGTCATCTCATATTTCATTCAGATTACAAGTCTAAGAGAATCGCTCTTAGAATGAGGGCAATCTTCACTGCAAAATAGCACTTCCTCAATGCCGTTCATTGTACTGGAATTTCTCGTTAACCAAATCAAGAAACTGATCTCTTCAAGGCTCCATACATAAGTTGTTTTACAAGCTCACATGGAAAACGCCCCCGCTGAGTGGCAAAAGATTCAAAAACAACAATTGACAAATTGTCAAACATTTTTTCTTGAGTATGACTGCAACCATATTTCCAAGAAATCATACGGTCCATTGCAACCTACACCCAGTCTCGAGAAATGCAGAACATCTCTGACACCTAATTCTGCGATTAATCGATCCCAGGGGGACTCGATTTGACCTCTTCCATTACAGGCTTCAGTCGTCAAGCAAAGACTTAGACGTACAACCTCGGATAGGTCAAAAATCCTTTGTGGATTTCCTTCGACCTCTTCCATAACAAGTTACGGTCGTCAAACAAAAATTTCTACCAACAACCTAGGATAGGTCAACCATCTTAGGTGGATTTCATATGACTTTGTTCATTAAGAGTTAAAACCGTCGAGCATCTCCGGTTATACAACTCAGAATTGGTCTTACATCCTTAATGGATTTTTTTTCTTTGAACCATGCCTTTGGAAATCCTCTAAGAGAAGAGTCTCGATGGGAAGCTAATAGTGGATAGAGTCCTCAATAAAAAGACTCCACAAGAGCAAGTGGTTGATAGGGTCTCCACTCAAAGCTCCTATAAGGCATAAGTCTGAGAGGGCACAACTTCAGAGGATGCTCGTCTTAAAGGAATTTTGCACGGTTAAGATGCCACAACAACCGTGAAAGCGACAAATAAATACATTATCATGATCTACAAATGTTACATCAGATGATTAAAATAGCTACAAATATCAACATATATTTGTATAAGGGCTACAACGGATCAGCTCATCTTCGAGCAGAGTAGGCACCGCAGCTCTGCACCATAACTCGGCACCACATTGTAGCATCACAACTCTGCATCGTAACTCTTCACCGGAGCTCTGCGTCGTAACTTTGCACCGTAACTCTGTGCCACAAGTCTTCATTACAACTCTTCACTGCAACTCTTCTCCGCAACTCGACACCGCAACGTGTCGCCCCGGTGCTACGCCGCAACACCTCGCCCCTACGCACCGCTGCAACGCACCCTATCGCTGTGACACCCCGACGCGATGCTCTGCTTCAACGCTTCACCATAACACATCTCTACGACACACTATCGCAAAGCGTCGCTTCACCGCAATGCCCCGCCGTCATGCGTCGCTGCAATGCGCCACCGCAAGAGTCAAGTCACTGCAATGCCCCGCCACAACGCGTCATCGCGATGTCTCGCCACGAAGCACCACCACAACGAGTCACGTCACTGTGACGCCCCGCCACAACGCGTCGCCGTAACACCTTGCCCCCGCTCACCGCCACAACGCGTCCTGTCGCTGTTACACCCGCAACAATGATCTGCTGCAATGCATTGCCGCGATACATCGCTACGACACACTGTTGCAAAGCGTCGCTTCGCCGTAACGCCACGACACAACGCCACAATGCTCCATCGCAATGAGTCAAGTAACTGCGACGCCCCGTCGCAACACGTCATCGTGACGTCTCGCCGCGAAACGCCACCCAACGCATCACTGCAACGCCTCGCCGCAAAGCTTCTCAAGGACTTTCCTTGCGACTCTCCACTTCAACACGTCGCCATGAGATACTGTCGCAACACATCGTGTCACCGCAATTCCCTGCCATGACGCATCGCATTGCAACGACACCCCAACGCCCCGCCGCGATGCTCTATCACGACACTCCGCCACAACACATTGCGTCACCGTGGCGCCCCGTCTCGACGCTCTGCCGCAACGTGTCGCACTGCACCACAACGCTCCCCCACATCGTGTTGCATCGCCGCGATGCTCTGCCACGACACTCTGCCGCAATGCGTAGCGCCGCGGCGTCACGCTGCCACAATGCACTGCTGCAATACGTCGCGTTGTCATGACACTCCGCCGCAATGCCTCGTGTTGCTACGATGCACCGCTTAACTCTTCGCCGCAATTCTGCACCGCAACGCTTCACCGCAAGAATTTGCTGCGACACTTTGGTGCAACTATTCGCCGTAATTCTGCACCGCACTGCTTCGCCGCAATACTTTTTCGCAACTCGTCATCAAGATACACTATCGCAACCCGACGCACCGCCGCAACGCATTCTCACGCCACAACGCATCGCTGCGACGTACCACCGCAACTTGTCGCGTTGCTGCAACACCCCACCACAACGCTCCACCGCGACACTGCTCAGCAACTCTTCACCACAAGTCTTCATCGCAAGTCTTCCCCGCAACTCGTCGTGTTGTCGCGACGCCCCGTCACAACGCGTCACCACGCCGCATGTCGCAATGCGTCGTCTCCGCATAAAGCCACAGCGCTTCACCGCGACACATCACTCCACTGCAACATTTCGTCGCAACGCTCTGACGCAACTCGTCGCAGCGATGCACTGCCGCAACTCGTCTGTCGACTCAATGCACCGCTGCAACGCGCCGTCGCCACTTACAGTCACAACGCTTCGCCGCAACACTTTACTCCACCGCAACGCGTCGCTCCGACGCTCCGCCGCAACGCGTTGCGTCGCCATGATGCTCCGCCGCGACGCTTTGCCACAATGAGTTACGCCGCACCGCGACGCTCCCACACATTGTGTTGCATCGTCGCAACGCTCTGCCACGACAAACCACCGCAACGCATCGCAGCAACGCGCCACTTCAATGTACCGCAACGATTCATCGTCACGGCACACCACAACGACTCTATCCCCTCTCATTTGGCTCTATTTATAGGCTGAAAAAGTGATGTAGCATTAAATGCACATTATAAAAAATAATTAAAATAAAACTTTTTATTTCATATTCCTTTTATTTTTTACTTTTAAATTCTATTTTTATGGCTCAAATTATAAAAAATAATAAAAAAAAACATTTCATTTCATATTCCATTTAATTTCGCTTTTCGAATTCTACCATTTCAATTTTAAAAATCTACTTGAATTTATTTTTGCTTAAATTCTTTTTTAATCATTCCAATTCCTGCTTCTCCATATTCCATTTAATTAATCCTCCCAGGGCCCGCTAAGACCTACTTCAGCTCTCCATATTCCCATTTAACTTGTGACTTAACCGTTCAACTCTCTTCAATGTGGCCCACGATTTTAATGCTTAACTCTGGCCCGTTTCGGTTTCCACTCTCCGCGACCCGCTTCAAATTCCTCTCTTGACCCGTCTGGTCTCGCATGACCCGCGTATGGGTCGCGGGCGATTCTATTTTTGGATTCATGGGTAAAATTTTGGGCTGGAAAAAAATATGTTTATTTTTGTTTTTGGTGGGATTTGAACCCCCACTACAATGACAAAAGATACTTATCAACTGAGTTAGATTTAACTTTTTAATTTATAATTGATTAATATATGCATACAAATGGTAAAAAATTATTTATACTTTTATATGCCTTATAAAAATGGAAAGTCTATGGATCTTGATATTTTCAGACAAAAAAATGGTCTTGCCCGAAAATAGGGGGGCAACTACTACGCCACCAACAAATTTCCATCAGCCAGCACGAATCTCAGTGCAATTTTTTGAACAAGAAACATTCAAACTTCGATTAAGAGTCATCTGAAACTCTGATTTCAACAAAATTATAGTCAAACTGATCGGCTCGATGAGACGAACCTAATGATATAAAAGTTAGTCAAATCCGAGTCAAATCAGGCTTGGATCAAGTCATCAAACCACTACTACAGAATTTCCGGAGGTATTTTAAAAGTCAAACGGATGTCGAATTTGGCGAGTTTATAGTCGAATCGAGCGTCTTAAAAAGACAAATCCAACGAGTCCAAGATTGCTCAATTATGACTTTGTTAAGGCACTCAAATGTCCATCAAACGTCATTAGATCAAGAGAAGCTCTCCGGGCCGTCCGATCAAAATGGTTCATATTCCTGCATTAATTGCACTCAAAACGCTATAAATAGAGCCTCACCCCTCGCATGAAAAGGAGGAGACTTAAGAGAAAACTTGAAGTTTTGAGAAGGAGCTCAAGTTTAAGATCATCCTCGCCATCGTCGATCGCCGTCGACCACCACTAACCGTCGACAGCGACCGCCGACCTTTGTCGACCACCACTGACGATCGACAGCAACCGCCGACCTCTGTCGACCACCGTTGAACGCCCCCAATCACCGCTGACCTCTGTCAATTACCGCCGACCGTCATCGACTGTTGTTAGCCACCGTTGACCTCCGTCAACCACCGCTTACTAGACGTCATCAGTCGACGTTGTAACATGAAAAGCTAGTAACCCTTTCCCGCATGTGGGACAAGGGGCATTTGTAATCATCAACTTAGAGTGGATTTTTACAACTGGGCCAGACCCCGTGGTTTTTTCCCTTTTTACGGGGTTTCCATGTAAAAACTTCTGGTGTGATCGCAGCTCGATTCATTTTTATCTGAGTTTGTGCCGAATTCTCGTGGAGCGCTAAGATGATAATCCATTACTTTACCGCCACGAATTTTCTAACACGCATGATAAGTATTATGTTATAGCCTTAATTTGAGAATATAATTTAAAGTTGGTATAAATTGTCATAAATTATGCAAAGATAGCTAAAAGAGAGGTTTAGGAGCTTATTAAGTCTAGACATGCTCAAGTTAAAATGTTAAATAGTTGACTATATGTAAGTTGGCTTTAGCTCGTAGAAAGATAGGCAGGACCTGATACAAAAAAATGAGGTCAACACTTGTGTGCCTCCTCCAAGTGGTAATTTGAAGCTTCATCAGGTCTTTGTATGAGTGAAATATTGTCCCATAACTTTGAAATGGAGTATTGCAACCTATGAATTGCCAGGAAAATTAGTGCCAACGGTTGTCCTATACCATAGTGCATGTAGTTTGTCCCAAGCCCTAATTTTCTTGTAGTGCTCGTAGGCGAACTTCATGACTTTCCTTGACCATGGGAGGCTTTCTACGAATGTGTGGTGACTTCCAGTAATTAAATTAGGCACCAGACACATTTCACATTTTTAATGACCCTCACGAAGGCAGGTTTCCTCGTGTAAGGCTTAATTGTCGCTGACCCTAGCTCCTTGCCCTGAACAAGTGCTAGAGAGTCCCAAGTGGGTGTCTTGAGCTAGTGAATGCTACTGATGAACCATAAACCATTTTGAGTCATGCAGGTGGTCAATCATCACTCGTGACATCCAAAAATTATGTCAACAAATGATCCTCAAGAAGTGTGTTGCGCCGCTGAGGCACAATGCACTTGTTGGAGGCATCTTAAAAGAAAAGTCATTCCTAGAAGTCGAGGTGACATCCCGAGAAATTACTAAAGAAAACTTGATTAGGCTAGATATACTGGATAGGGAATGGTCAAGGGGGTAGCTAGTCTAACAACATTAGCTAACTTCAAAGAAGCCCGCTAACCCAACTTTACTGGACATAGCTATGGGAGGTGGTCAGTAGTCGAAGCTAACTATCCACCAAAAAGCTCAACCAAGCCAGATAAATTCGATAGAGTATGGTCGAGAAAAGTCCTATATGAATTCATTCATAAAAGCAGCTCGATCTGTCTGACCTATTTTTCAAAATGACAGAATCAATATAAGCCTTTATCGGACCTCAGTCGTAATGGTAAATAAGAAGGCTCGATCATCTCGTGTGAGCCAATTTCTCTTGTTATGCATCTTCTGAAAGGGACATCAATTGTGAGTCTAACCAATCCTCTTGAAAAGAAGCACCCATCTCTTCAATCATATATCTATAAAGCACAAGAAATCCTGATTTAGAGTGGTGACTGACTAGTGATTTAATAGCATGATCAATCGAGAAGGCCCAATCATCTCGGTGACCACATGTTGTTCTCTCGCGTGAAAATTTAACTAGAAAGTTTCCATGGATGGCGGCACCCATCACTTCAATCAGGTGGCTATAAAACACATAATATCTTCATTGAGAAATGACAACTGCTCATTGATTCAATAGTATAGACAATTGAAAATGTTTGACCCTCTCGTGTGTCACGGTCTCTAATTTTTGCATGTTGGTTTTTGACAATGAGGTCACCTCTAGTCGCAAGAAAAACTGATCTCTATCTAACCAAATTAAAAATGATAGATGTGGGGAACTCAAAATTTTCCTGACCTTGGTCGAAATGACAAAAATGGGAGGAGGCCCAATCATCTTGTATGACCTCACGTCTCCTATTATGTTCTCTCGATAGGAACCTGATTGTGAGTCAGACCGGCTTCGATGGAGAAGAAACACTCACCACTATATTCAAGTGGCTATAAAGCACAAAATACTCAAAACAATGTGGTAGCTGGCCAGCCAGATGAGGTGCCCTCACAGAACCGACTATAAAGTTATATAGTTCTAGATGCACTCAACCTATATAGCTAGGTGACCAGGAATGTCTGAATACAAGATACCCTCATAATAGAATAGACTTAAAAGGGCATATGGTCTGAGAAGTATTGAAATGGCTAACAAGCCAGACATGACAACATATTCTCATAAGAAAGCTAACTAGAGCGACATACAACTCAAGAAATATCGTATCAAACATCCAAGGAGCCAAATAACTCAAAAGATGAGATGTCACAATAGTGTATTCTAATGAAAGAGTTGACTAGAGCTTTATATTGCTCAAGAATCGACATAATAAGCGGCTAAGANACAGCTGACTCAGAAGGTGGCGTCGAATGGGAGCGCGCCGCGTGACTTTTCGACGGATCCGAGGATCCAGTCAGCCCGCGGTTTAAATAATTAAATAGGGTATTTAAAAAATTTAGAAAATAGCTATTAAACTTCAAAAATCCATATCTTTGTGTAGAAAATTCATAAAAATAAAATAAAAATACCCTATTGCTCAGTGAACAGAGGAGATTCATGTGGAATTATTTTCACATTAATTT
>JXCR01129604.1:46082-71132 GCA_002079205.1 Phalaenopsis hybrid cultivar
AATGTGATCGAACCATATAAGGTAATTCTCTCTAATCTTGTTTGCCACTTGAGCTACTTCAACAATTTTAAGGATAATTGTACATTATAATTTTCTTTGAATTGTAAAACCATTCATCCACCTAAGCATTTTCATCTCAACAACGTTTAAATTAATTTTATGCTTCTCTTTTGTAGGCCAACATTCTATACCATAAAGCATTGCATGTGTCTCCACCATCTTATAAAATATTTCATTTAGTTTAAGTGATGCTTTCTATCACTGAATAAACACGATGCACTCCCCCAGATCAACCATCCAACATGATCTCTCTTTTATAGGCCAACATTCTATGCTATAAACTTTGATATACTCGATGCACATTACTACTTATCAAAATAATTTTATTTGCATATTTTAAGTGCACCCATCTAATTCTATGATGAATTTTTTTGTAATTTTTAACTTCTAACTTTTTAAATCTTTATTTTTTAAAAAAAAATCATTAATCGATATTAGGTACTTAAACTTAAACTTTAAATGACCTTATAATCTCAACGATGTAATTTTCTTATAAGAGAATAGTCAATTAGTATTTTTTTTAATCTATTATTATAATTAGTAATATGCTTACCTGTTTTATTAAATAAAGCATTAGCAATAAAAAAATCATAATTTAATATGGTTATATCTTCTTTAGTGGTCACTCCAAAAATGTCGCCACTAAGAATACTTCTAAAATAATCTACGATTCTACCATTAAGTCCATCTAAATCTCCTATAATAATGATTATTTTCTATAGGAGGTGTCATTTTTATTAATTCCTATAGATCATTCAAATTTTTTTTTTCTGAATATATATCCAAATGAACAAGGGGAGCAAAAAAACTTAAAACAATAAAAACCTTAGTGTTAACAACAATCATTAGAGCTATAATTCTATCTTCAACTCTATTGATTTTTATAACATTATCTTTAAAAATCTTCTCTCCAATTATTTCTACACCATTTCAAGTACGACTTCTACCCAAATACTAAAGTCTAAAACCATGGCTATCAATGACCTTATCCTTTTCTCCAACTTTTCATGAATGCATAAGATATTTATTATCTCATGATCCATGATATCTATTGACTTCATTAATTTACTTGTGAGAGTACCTATATTCCCGGTTCATATCTTAATATTAATTTTATGGACTAATATTTATACATGCACCTGTTTATCATATAGAAACCCTAGCATATTTAACAAAACACCATGGTAGTGGTGCAATGGCTCTTGCACGTTTTTTATTATATTCAAGTCACACAATACGTCGCTTTCATGGGACATCCTAACATTGACACGAGGATTTAAAGTAAGTGTGATAGTACGAAATCATGATGTAGCATAACTATGTCTTTGCAAATAAATGATTTCTATCTACACTTCTCATGCTTGTGGATTTAATATGACTCTATTTGGCAATTAATAAATTGTGCTTTAGAAGGATAAATATAGGCTTTTATACAAATAACAATACAATAAACTAGAATATATTATAGCAAATATTTTATCCCTCCCTTTGTTTAACTTTATCTTATATAATAAATTATGCATATCGATTCTATTAGGTAGCCTGTGAAATATCTTTAGTGTGGTATAAGAAGAATTTAAAGAAGACAGAGGAATGAATTCTGAGGAATCAAGTAAGATCCGAGCCCCAATGTTTTTTTGCTCAACAGCTCCTAACAAAATCTTGTATGAGTTTGTCAAAAATTAACAGTCATCCTGTCATACAACTTTCTTTCTTTTAGTTTAAAAAGAAAAGAAGAACACTAGTATCCAAAAACCAATTCCATGAATAAATCATCATAATTATTGTAACTATTGCCATACATCTCTTCAGGTTTGCAGCCCCCAAACTCAAACTTGTTCAACTTTGCAGCCTTTTTCAGTAAAACGTCATCAACATCCAATCCTCTGCACCTAGAAACATCAACCTCTTCCAAATCCTTGCATCCATCCAAAATCATCACCAAATCATCCTTTCGCAGAAAGGATGCACTCATCAGCAATCTCTTCAACTTAGGCAAGCATCTGATCATTGCCTGTGCATCCTTTCCATTGAGGAATCCGCAGAGATTAAGCTCATGAAAGTTGGGGCAGTGGAGCATGATTTGCTCTAGCATTTTCAGAAATGAAATTGGCTTCCAGATCATTTCTAATGCTTCCATTTCCTTCCAGCTGCACATCAGCCCTGGGAGTTGCTTGTCATCGTTCCATATAAGTGTTGGTAAAGACAGCACCTTTAATTTTGGACATCTGAAAAGTCAAGTAATTTAATGTTTGCATAATTAATCAACTATGGCCTCTGTTGTCAGTCCTGAGATTTTAATTTTATTTTTATTTCTTTCTGCAGCAAACTAAGCGCTCTTAAAATTTTTCATTTTAATCCAAGGATAAGCCTTTTTTTTTTGTGCTTTGTAAGAATTTATTAAAATTGAATACGTGTTGTCTATTGTTGTCTAAGCTTTTCGATTTACATCAGGACATCTGATGTAAATTTGTATCACGTGTCCAATTAAAATTGACCATGTGCTAGGATGGGTCTCACACTTTTAAAAAACAACAAATCCTCTATTTCAGTGGGGTCCACACTTTGATGTGGCCAATTTTAATTGGACACCTGATGCAAATTAAAGAAACCATAAACCCCAATTTGCATTCTTTCCTCAAAAAATTATTGCGTAAGAAAATCTTATGCAAATTTGCATCAGGTGTCCAATTAAAATTGATCATGCGTTAGAACGAGTCCTCAATGATAGCATCCATCCTCAATGATATATTGAATTTTGCAATTATAAGTATGAGTATAATTGCAAAAGAATTCAAGTGCTTAAACTAATGAATAAAAACTACATTATGTTTCAAGGTAAATTCTTACTTCACTTTTCATATGGGACTATTTTTCANGCACAAAGAGGAACACACTTCTTCTCAACATTTTGAAAATTCTATTAGGACACCTTGTCCTGAATCATCATTATTGAAAAAGAAGATGTGGGTACCCAAAGTTGTATCACCGATACAGTTTAATAAACCTACTCAAAAAGTGAAATTAGAACCTGAAGTATTTGACATTATTACAATTATTGCCAATGAAATAGAGAAAGAAACCCCACAGGGTACTCCAAAAGCGAATGATATATCGCACATCGAATCGAGATGAGATTTATGAGTTAGCACGGGAACATGGAGTTTCAGTAAATGAAGAAGATGAAGATTTTGATTACAGTGATTATCTAGAAGAAGACTTCATGGATATTCATGTTGTTGAAACAAGAGCTTCTGCATCTTCACGAGATGAAAATGTTGTTGAAGAAATGCAAAGAGCCCTTCTCCAAAAAGATAAACTTGTCAGTTCACTGGAGAAAAAGATAGAAGAAATGACTGCTGCTATGACTGCTATGGCTGTANTTTAAATTTTCCCCGTGGAATCAATATTTGTGACTTAAACAGAAAGTCTTATATTACTTGATAATGATACATATACTTGCATAGAATCTCAATCTTAAGTGCTTAAAGTTATTATTAATAAAATACCACATCAATTTTTTGGCACCGTTGTAAAGCAGAGTCAATTTTATAAATTTTACACAACTATATTCAACCGGGATCAAGTTTTGGCGTCGTTGTTGGGGAAAGTAACTGTAAATTAAATAGATTTGGTAAATTATGAAATTTAGAGATAAAAATATATAAAATACAAAATATAAAAAAAATTAAAAAATCCAAAATCCAAAAAATATATATATATATATATATATAACTATATATTTTAAAAAAATTTCTTTGCTTAATATATTTGCTTATGCAAAATATTGGATCTGAAGGTTTAGTACCCTACGATTCAGAATTAGAACATATTATTAGAAAAATTCAAAAATAACAAAAAGAAATTAAAATTTTGAACAACATGGCAAATAACTTAGATAATCAAATAAATGAAAATTGACAAAAACCTTTAAAAGATTATGTTAATCAACAGCCGATGAACTTCACTTAACTATTCAAAATCCTGATGTTGCTGCTAATTCATTTGAGCTTAAACTTGTTATTATCCAAATGATACAAAATAATCAGTTTGGAGGATCACCTACTGAAGATCCTAACTTACATCTTGCTAGTTTTCTTTAAATTTGTACTACTTTGAAATATGGCGGAGTGTTTAATGATGTTGTTAGGCTTAGAACAAAAAAATGAACATCTCTCCTAGGTAAAATTGATATTCTGGACGCACCGGTGTGGTATGTTTAGTCATTTGAGATCGTTCGAACCACGTTTTTTTAGCAATCGGGACGAAAATAATAATTCATTCATTTTTAGCCCGCACGCGAAACTGTGGTACAACGAGCGTCTTCCTAAAGTGGAATCGACATTTCAGACTCACTCGCGTGGTCTGTTTCGTCGTCCGGGCTCATCTAGACAACTTTGCTAACGATCGGGCTAACTCGAGCCAATTTTGTGCACGACGCGACATATAAAATTTGTCAACCCAATCGATATTGTCTGACGTGCCAAATGCTGACCGGTCTTCACCTAAGTGAACACCAAAGCCTAGCAAAGTGACCCTAGCAACATGCCCCTCAACACGCGCCAGTGGGTTTTGGGTGAGTGTCTTAAGCTAGCAGATGCTACGGGCAAACCGTAGACCATCTTGAGTTATGCAGGCGGGCACCCTAGACTCGTGACATCCAAAATTTGATGCTAATAGGCTCCTCAAAGATTCTCAGAGGAATTCCAAAACAATTTTTGGGCAATAGAGGGAACACTTCAAGTTTCTATGGTGGATTGACCATGATGATAAGCATGGGAGAGGGTTGTAAGCTGATTGAAGGCTTTGTATGTAGATAATACAGGTCAGAGATGATTGGGTTTANAAATCAGAAATCAAGGTACTCCGACGAAACATGGTTCGGTGGTAAAACCAATATGACATGTACTCAAATTGGCAGGCCAAACCAACTAAAGCAGTCAACACATTCAAGTAGGACAGGAGGTAGGTATCCTGCCTATAGGTATCAAATGGCACATGAGGTATGTATCATGACCTTGTGAGGACTCGTCCCACCCAAATGCACATGATCATAAACGAAGGATTTATGAAGTTGACACCACTACTTGAAGAATTTAATCCCCGACAACGGCGCCAAAAACTTGATCCCGATATTTTTTTATGTAAGAATTTATGAAATTGACACCACTACTTGAAGATTTTAATCTCCAATAATTGCACCAAAAACTTGATCCCAAGCAAAGTAAGATTTTAATTATATAATTAAATTATAGGGATTCTACGCAAGTATACGTATCTTTATCAAGTAATATAACATTTTTTGATTAAGCCCCGAATATCGATCCCATGGAGATCTAGGTTAATCACAACGGCTTTCAGGAGAAGTTATAGTCTAGAATAACACACCCTGACTTGAAAGGTCGATAAATGTTTGGTTTTGATTATATTCTACAATTATCACTACAATACAACTTCTACTGCTAAACTAAAATACTTAGTGAAAATCAAAAAGTGGGGTTTAATATATTAAAAATTTTCCTCATGCAATGAAATTAGTGACATGTGTAAAAGTAAAACAAGTAGGGAGGGAGATTGTGACAAATAGGAGCAATTGTATTCTTTACCCTTACTAGAGATGCTATAAAGAATATTGGTTAATCTAAAGTTTGAATAGTTTTGAAGACGGGCAAATACTAGCTCTCACTTTAGAGTTCCCTCTTATCCCTCCACCTAGAGGCTAACATCTCGCATCAAAACCTAAAACAATAGACCAAATTAAGGGGCTTTAGCATGTCACTCTAAATTCATCTAATTCTACACCCATTAAAGAGTATTTCCTTATTTATTTATATTCAATTATATGGATTACATTCTCATCCATACAATCTCATGTGATTCTTTCACAGTTGATTGAGACAATACCATCACGGATCTTACATGTTCTCACAATAGATCTTAACATGAAAGTTGATCAAGTTNTGAGGTATGTATCATGACCTTGTGAGGACTCGTCCCACCCAAATGCACATGATCATAAACGAAGGATTTATGAAGTTGACACCACTACTTGAAGAATTTAATCCCCGACAACGGCGCCAAAAACTTGATCCCGATATTTTTTTATGTAAGAATTTATGAAGTTGACACCACTACTTGAAGATTTTAATCCCCAATAATTGCACCAAAAACTTGATCCCAAGCAAAGTAAGATTTTAATTATATATTTAAATTATAGGGATTCTACGCAAGTATGCGTATCATTATCAAGTAATATAGCATTTTTTGATTAAGCCCCGAATATCGATCCCATGGAGATCTAGGTTAATCACAACGGCTTTCAGGAGAAGTTATAGTCTAGAATAACACACCCTGGCTTGAAAGGTCGATAAATGTTTGGTTTTGATTATATTTTACAATTATCACTACAATACTACTTCTACTGCTAAACTAAAATACTTAGTGAAAATCAAAAAGTGGGGTTTAATATATTAAAAATTTTCCTCATGCAATGAAATTAGTGACATGTGTAAAAGTAAAACAAGTAGGGAGAGAGATTGTGACAAATATTTTTACCCTTACTAGAGATGCTATAAAGAACATTGGTTAATCTAAAGTTTGAATAGTTTTGAAGACGGGCAGATACTAGCTCTCACTTTAGAGTTCCCTCTTATCCCTCCACCTAGAGGCTAACATCTCGCATCAAAACCTAAAACAATAGACCAAATTAGGGGGCTTTAACCTGTCACTCTAAGTTCATCTAATTCTACACCCATTAAAGAGTATTTCCTTATTTATTTATACTCAATTATATGGATTACATTCTCATCNGTTTATACGAAATATTGAATCTGAAGGTTTAGTACCCTACGATTCAAAATTAGAACATACTATTAGAAAAATTCGAAAACAATAAAAAGAAATTAAAATTTTAAACAACATGACGAATAATTTAGATAAACAAATAAATGAAAATTGACAAAGAAATTTAAAAAATTATGATAATCCAACAGCTGATGAACTTCACTTAACTATTCAAAATCCTGATGTTGCTGCTAATTCATTTGAGTTTAAACTTGTTATTATCCAAATGGTACAAAATAATCAGTTTGGAGGAAAACCTACTAAAGATCCTAACTTACATCTTGCTATTTTTATTGAAATATGTGCTACTTTGAAATATGATGGAATGTTTAATGATGTTGTTAGGCTTAGAACGATAAAATGAACATCTCTCCTAAGTAAAATTGATATTCTCGACGGACCGGTGTGGTCTGTTTAGTCATCTGAGATCGTTCGAACCACTTTTTTTTGCAATCCGAACGAAATAATAATTCACTCATTTTGAGCCCGCACGCAAAAACGTGATGCAACGAGTGTCCTCCCTAAGTAGAATCGACGTATCAGACTCACTCGTGTGGTCTGTTTTGTTGTCCGGGCTCATCTAGACAACTTTGCTAACAATCGGGCTAACTAGAGCCAATTTTGCGCACGACACGACATATAAAATTTGTCAACCCAATCGAAGTTGTCCGAACGGTCTTCAACTAAGCGAACACCAAAGCCTAGCAAAGTGACCCTAGCAACGCGCCCCTCAACACGCGCCAGTGGGTTTCGGGTGAGTTTCTTGAGCTAGCAGATGCTGCGGGTGAACCATAGAACATCTTGAGTCATGCAGGCGGACACAAAAATTGATGTTAATAGGCTCCTCAGAGATTCTCAGAGGAATTCCAAAGGATTTTTGGGCAATAGAGGAAACACTTCAAGTTTCTATGGTAGATTGACCATGATGATGGGCGTGGGAGAGGGTTGTAAGCTGATTGAAGGCTTTGTATGTAGATAATACAGGTCAAAGATGATTGGGTTTAACTCAACAAGGACTAGTCCACGGTGGCTTGGGCTATGTGACATGTATGGTGACATGTGTCCTCTCCCATGATGAGGCATAATGGATGAGGCCAAGCCGCCAATTAGTGAGGCGATTTAGGCTGAGTTAGCTTGATTTGTCACCCATCTGTCATGTTAGGTGGGTATTAGGTCAGGGGTGACCCAATAGAAATGGGTCATGGGTTTGGGTTTAGTTTTCCCTTAGTGTTGGATCTAAGCTAATTGGGCTGGATTTTCTTCTTAGATTAAGCCTTAAGGGAATTTAATAATTTTTTTAATAAATAAATAAATTAATTAATTATGAAAATTATAGGGGTTGGCCCCATGACAATTGAGTTGACCACATGACAATTGGGCTCACTACATGGTGTTTGTCATGACCATGTAGTATGAGGCCCAATTGGAGGGCAAGGTGGTTAATTGGTAAAACTTTGGCTAAATTATGAATAGGCCTAATTAGTTTTGACTATCCCAAGGTGCCATTAAATTTTGGGTTCAAAAGGGCACATTAGGTTTTGGGGTGATTTTTAG
Source organism: Phalaenopsis hybrid cultivar (assembly GCA_002079205.1). Taxonomy (NCBI): domain Eukaryota; kingdom Viridiplantae; phylum Streptophyta; class Magnoliopsida; order Asparagales; family Orchidaceae; genus Phalaenopsis; species Phalaenopsis hybrid cultivar. The sequence goes on from JXCR01129604.1 coordinate 54,540, forward strand.
GGTTTGGTAAGGTTAGAAAGACCTTTGGTGAAGCCAGGGATCAATTTAGGTAGATCACTCTCCTAAGGTGCATTTCATGGATCAAGTGGTTCCTAGGATTCATAAGAAGTCCCTAGGTCTTTGGGTTGATTCTGGTGACTTATGGCATATCCAGCCCATGGTGGTCAATTTGGATTTCTCGCCTAGTTAGAACCCTAAACCCACTCAACCAAGAGTTGGGGGCTTGGGCTTGCACTAGTAGGGCCCATGAAAATACAACCCTAGTCTAGAGTCATGTGCAAGTAGGTGGGGTGAGTACTCACAAAAGTGAGGTCAACAACACATCAATGGATCATAAAAATAATACAAATATATGTATTATATACCACTTTTATTGAGAATCCTATAATGAGATTGGGGTTTTAAATGAGTGAGTTATTGATGGAATTAATGCAAGTTACACTTATAAATGATATAAAAATTTCCATTTTTTATTATGGAGTGATTTAAAAAATTCCAGTGAACTTTGTTTAGACAAATGAGGTTACGGATCTAACTTCCATCAGACATATTATAGACATGAACTAATCTTGACTTTTACTATTTAAAACTGAGAGAGTAGAAAATTATTGTACATATTTTTTGCAGAAGATATAGTCCATTTCAAATACTTAATATCACATATATCATATCTAAACTTTCATATTTACACACATATCACTTAAATCTTTAATATCACACTAAAAATAGCAAACATAAATCCTTCTTTAAAATACACATTGTCATGCATAAGTTTAAAACACCAAATTGCTATATATGTAAATATGAAAATTTAGGTGTAAGATATGTAAATGCAAAAGAATTGTGTGCTAGGTATGTGTGTTTTCTGACCCTAAACCAATAAAGTCAGAAAAATAAACACATGTAAACACAGAAGAATTTAGTGATATACATTTGCATCTTCTTAACCCTAAACCTGTGAAAGGGGCATTTATATAAATATCAAACAAACCTTATGCATTTACATATATCATACCTAAACTTTCACATTTTCACTTTTAGCACTAAAATCTTTAATATCAAACAGAAAATAGTGCCTAATCCTAAATCATTTTAGAAAGTGAAATATAATTTTACATGCATAGAATTATGTATGTAAATATGAAATTTTTGGTGTGCAAAGTGTAAATATGGAAGAATTGTGAGCTAGGTGTGTTAAGTCACCCCAACACTAAAGCAAAAAAAATTAGAAAGGTATTAAATGTATGCCTAAGAATTGAGTGGTTTGTATGGGCTTTACATATCTCACTCATAAACTTTCAAATTTATACACATAAAGGAAGGAATAGGGTATCAAGGGCTTGGGTGCAGGAGAAGGGTGATTAAATGAGCTTGGTAAGTTAGGTTTTATTTAAGTTAATATAAATATTATATTATTATGTATTAGATATATATTTTATAATTTGTGCAAGTGATATAGAAATAGAAATGATTGTAGATTATTCTTATATTGAATAAAAAAATTTAAATGCTAATAAGAATCAANAAATGAGCTTGGTAAGTTAGGTTTTATTTAAGTTATATAAATATTATATTATTAAAAGTTATGTATATATTTAATAATTTGTGCAAGTGATATAGAAATAGAAATGATTGTTGATTATTCTTATATTGAATAAAAAAATTTAAATGCTAATAAGAATAAGAATAAATAAATCATGACATTATACNAATCATTTTTAAAAGTGAAATATAATTTTACATGCATGGAATTATGCATGTAAATATGAAATTTTTGGTGTGCGAATTGTAAATATCGAAGAGTTGTGAGCTAGGTGTGTAAGTCATCCCAACACTAAAGCAAAAAAAAATTAGAAAGGTATTAAATGTATGCCTAAGAATAGAGTGGTTTGTATGGGCTTTACATATCTCACTCATAAACTTTCAAATATATACACATAAAGGAAGGAAGAGGGTATGGAGGGCTTGGGTGCAGGAGATGGGTGATTAAATGAGCTTGGTAAGTTAGGTTTTATTTAAGTTAATATAAATATTATATTATTAAAAGTTAGGTATATATTTTGTAATTTGTGCAAGGGATATAGAAATAGAAATGATTGTAGATTATTCTTATATTGAATAAAAAAATTTAAATGCTAATAAGAATAAGAATAAATAAATCATGACATTATACTTGATATTTAATTAGTAGTAAATAAATACTCATAAAGTTTGAAGAAATAAATTTAAGGGATAAAAAAAAATATATTTTTTTTTAAATATAATCTTAGAATTAAATTTTATTAAAAATTTTGTAGGTCTAAAACTGAAAGAGGTAAAGACAGATTAAACGATAAGATTTCCAGCAAACTGAACAATGTAAGTGTTGACCTCACTTTTGGTTGAGGTCTAGAAAACTTCTTTAGTAGCCTAGGTCTAGCCATAGGACTTNGACATTATACTTGATATTTAATTAGTAGTAAATAAATACTCATAAAGTTTGAAGAAATAAATTTAAGGGATCAAAAAAATATTTTTTTAAAAAAATATAATCTTAGAATTAAATTTTATTAAAAATTTTGTAGGTCTAAAACTGAAAGAGGTAAAGTCAGATTAAACGATAAGATTTCCAGCAAAACTGAACAATTTATAATATTTCTGAATAGCATGCCTATCATTCTTTTTTTGTTATATTACTTTAGTTTTTAACTAGATGNTTCAAAACAATATTTAATAAAAAAAAAATCTAATCTTAGAATTAGTTTTTATTAAAAAATTTGTAGGTCTAAAACTGAAAGAGGTAAAGTCAGATTAAACGATAAGATTTCCAGCAAACTGAACAATGTAAATAATTTTACTTTTAATTTATAATAGCTTTTATTTCTAGTAAACTGAATTTATTGATTGTTACTGAAACTTGANGATAAATTTATTTTATTTTATTTAGTGGATCTTTTATTATGTTTGCATAATTAAATGTTAGCTATAGAAAATGAATGTAGAAGAATTTAATTTCCACAGTTTGATTGTTTGTTCCTATCTCGAAAAAATTTCAAGCCCATAATCTGTTGCGACAAGTTTATACAACAAACCATTACCCTAAAAATTGAATTTTAAGTATTACATATGTAAATACATTGGAAGTGAGTGGTATATGAGAACAGGATAGTTGTGTGTGAACCTTAAACAGTGTCGATGAGGAAAAATTATTTTGTGCGGACACCGGTCTGATCTCGGCCGTCTAGCACAGCGGAGGTGGGGCCCACTTTCAAATTTTTTGTTTCCATCTCCGCGGTGATGGACGGCTGAGATCGGACACCGCATGCATCCTGCATGAGGCGTCCGCACGGAATAATTTTTCGTCGACGAGGGCGAAACAACATTGAGAAACGTAGGAATATGGACAAAACGGATGATTATCTTTGACAAGAAAATCCACAGTATAGCACAATCAGTTATTGCTGGTTTTTCTGTATTGACTGTGACTTTATTTGGCTGAGAATGTAATGGCAAAAGAAATGGAATTTGAAAGTTGTACTCGTGATTTTACATATTAAAAAATAATTAAAGTATTTAATAGTTCAAGTTCCCAAAAGGAATTGATGCCTCATTCAATCCAATGTTAAAAGACATACACATAAAATACCACAAGGAAGAAAAATTAATCCTACGGACATCACATGCAGTGTCCGATCTACATTGTCGATCACCGCAAAGATGTATTTCGGCGGGCCCCATTTTTAACATTTTTTTTAAGATTTTTTTTTTTTGATCGACGGTGTAGATCGAGCACCGCATGCATCTCCACATGCAGTGTTTGTATGGAATAATTTTTCCACAAGGAGGGTGTCATTTGGTAAAAATCAAACGTGCAATAGACACTATCTAATATAAAACAATTCCAATCACACAAACATAAGTCAATTGTAAGAAAGAAAAGTTCAATAAGCAAGATGCACAAAATTTTAATAAAATTTAAGGATATATAAAAATGCATAAAATAAAGTATTGAGAGTTCATATATTGAGAAAAATCTTTTGAATAAACTCATGGCATGCATGCACATATATTAAAATGAATAAACATGTATTATGGAAAGAAAAATTCACATAAAATCTAATAAATGCAGTAAAAAATTTCAATCTATTTTGGCTTGAGTTGTAATTCTACATGCACTGGTAAATTAAATTTGCCTTTCATTCTATGGGGTATATGCAAATTAGGATCATATTTTAAAGGCATGGAATTGACATTGGCCTTCCATCTTAAATAATTTTATGCAATTTGTAGTAGTCTTCATGCCAAAGGTTGTCATGTGATTTCCACCACCTATAAGTTTAGAAATATACAATTAGCCTACATAAAATATATTCATAGGCACCAAGGTATTAGTCTTTGCCAAAGAGTCATTGTCTTCATGTTAAAGCAGGATTATTACCATTCTCATCGATAACTTAACTCTATCCTTTTATAATATTTTCATTGTCATATCTAAATGAAATCTTGTACTAGAAATCCCATCAATAAACTCCTGATGATGAAATCATGATAAATTAGATTTTGTCATCCATCTCTACATTCATGTTCTATGCATGCATGCAGCACTGCAAGTGGTAGCAAATTTCTTAATTGAAGGAAATCCTTAAATAGAAAGATGTAATTGAAAGTCTCATACTAGAAATCTATAGGAGCCGGATCTACTATACTAATATGAGGCAAAATCAATTTTAGTCTACCTCGGGAAGAGAAGATATATTACCTTCCATCACAAATATTACAACTGAAACCCTTTTCTATCCAGCGTGTTATGAAAAAACGATGGCAATAAATTGAAAAAACTGGATCGAAAAATTGCAAACCAGAAAATAATACACAGATTTACGTGGTTCGGCTAATTTGCCTACGTCCACGGAGTGCAGATGATTTTAGTACTTCGAAAAATTACACCATCGAGTACCTTGAAGTTTACAAGAAAACTCCCTTTCTCTTTCTCTTTTCATTTCTCTCTCTTAGCTCTCAAGAAGACTTGACTTAGCACTTATGACAGGCCGAAAGAGGCTATCTAAAGAATAGGGAGAGAGGTAGGTGAAACGCGATAGGTGAGGTAGGTAAGTCACAGGCTCCATATATTTAACACAAAGCTCATAAATAAAATGTAAAAGCTCACCCTTAAAACCTATAAGAAATCAACCAAGTCAATATGGTTGAATAAACCAACATAAAATCATTTGAATCAACAAGTTCATGTATGCAAGCAAGTAAAAACTTCTTGTCATGATCCATATTCTTACAGCAAAACAATGGTGGGGAAGAGATGGAAAGGACATGTGCTCTTAAAAAACAATAATAAAAAGGAGATGACAGGAGTCTTTGTGGGGAGCTCAAGAGATCGAAATCCCCCATGTGGGCACCATGTGAGATTACCTTTTTTTCATCAAAGGCGACGGAGACAGAAGAAAAAGTATAAGCCCCCACATCCCCCACCATGTTTCCCGGATCCTGCATTTCTACTTTTCACATCACTTCAATTATCAACCAAGCGAATAAAAGAAAATTCAAATTAACCTTAATCCATCACACAGCTTCTTTCCTAGCATATGATCTAGATCCATTTCTATTAATTTCAGCTTTTTTTTTTATGTTTTTCCTGATGAAAAGAATATGAACAAGTCCGGGCAGATCAGGAGTCCACTTGAAATGTACAATAGCAGCATTAATGGTGTAATTGGTATGCCTATATTATGATTGTGGGCCTTGAGCTCCCATGTGCGCTCATGTGGTGTGTCTTCTACTACAAGTCCCCCTATCCCAGAACCAAGCCATGAGACTCAATTTACTTGCTTTCAATTTCTCTTTTTAAATCAGATTTTGTCTTCCTCTTCTTTGTGTTTAGCCCCTATAGTAGATCTCTGGTACGTTCTGTTCCAACTTAGTATTCTAAGATACTAATTTTTATTAGAAGCATGACTAGGCAGAGCAGTAGAAGGCAAGTTGATGTGATCCTTCAGTGCTCTGAAATGCCTCCAAATTAATACTAATAATAATACTCCCTGTAAGTTTTATAGACTTTTAAGTGGGAATCGCATGTTGGTGGGTGGAAGAGGAAATACATAGAACTCCAAGAAAGCTTAGCTCAGTTTTGTTCCAGATGTGACAAGTTTGACAATTTGGAAGTAAAAAAGAGCTTGTTTTAAGCATTAATTAATTAGTTTTAATTATTTGTTTGTTACATAGTTTGCACCAAAAAGAAACCATAAATGTCTTCGTATAAAGTTGTATTATATATAAATTTTTGGTAAATACATATTATAATCTTACCAAAGGTAAAATATTTTATTCGATCTACTTCTAACTTTATAAGTATTTTCTCATTGTAATTTAACTCTTAAGCTTTTACAAGCCAAACTTATTCCCATTAACAATTACAAACCGAAGTACTTTCCTGGCTTCCTCACACTTGTAGCCCTCACTCATCACCATGCAAGTTGCACTTAAAGGAATCAAAATGCATTAATTCTGGATCAATAAAGCCATGTGGACTGCTTGTATGCAGAAAATAATTCAGATAGTTCCTACCACTTATGCTCCTCTCCCTTTCCCTTTCTCCTTTAATATAAAGCGAAGCTTAACCTAGTGCTTCACATTTCTCCCTTCCTTCAACAATGCAGACTCCAAGCAACTTCAAGCACGACTTCCTTAAGCATTTGCTCTCTGGACTCCATGCTGCTAGAGAATCATCAAGGGGAGTAAGTCTAATTGAGAGGGAGAAACAAATCAAGCTTCTGGCTGATGCTGCCATGGCTTTGGCTAGAGGACATGGTGCAAACTGGAGCCGAGCAATAGTTGCAGGTATGCTAAAGCAGAAAAAAGACAAGGCTTTCGTTGCGAAGAAGCTCTATAAAGGATCTGAAACCTCTGTTTCTCCACCAGGCTCCCATGGACGAAAAAAGATCATGAAAAAGAAGAGCTTTAATGCCCGGCTGAAGGTGAGGAAGAAAGGATTCCATTCGCCATCGTCATGGAAAGTTATGCCAAGTGTTCTAGCAAGAAGAATTGTGAAGAAGCGGACACAAGTGCTGAAACGCATTATACCAGGGGCTGAAAGCTTGGATGGTATCTCCTTGCTTAATGAAACTCTAGACTATGTTGTCTATCTTAGAGCTCAGGCTAACATAATGCAGCGAATTACAAGAGTCTTTGGGATATAGAAACCCGTTTTAATTAAGTCCATTAGAGAGTGAATTTCTGCTTGTTATCGTTAAATATGCTGTAATATTTTCAATTGAAGTTGAGGCTAATCTCCATGTTTGTTTCAGTGGGTTTGATTGTGAAACGTGAACGTTTTGCTGTGTAGAATCTAGAAAAGAGATCATTATCTGTTTCATCATGAAGAACTGAAGAGGAGAGTTATTGGAAAGCTGAGGGCTACATTTACAGAAGTAATGTGCCTTGTCAATATGTTTCCAGAGTATGATAAGTAAGCAAAGGGTTCAAGTGGCTCCATTATTTTCTTCCAATATTAGAGTATTGTTACTCTGCAGCCATTATTGCGACATGTGATCAGGTTTATTTGTAAGAAAATTTGCTTAGACCGGTTGGTGACCGAACAGTATTGATTTATTTTTAAAATATATTTATGAGTTTTTAGTTATCAAATGTGTAAAAATATGTATTGTGTGATATGTATTTAAGTTTTGCTATTCATTTTTGTTTTTTGCTACTGCTTTGAGATTGCACCGCGAGCAGTTTCAGAAAGGTTAATGAGCCAGAATCCTCGTTATAATTCTCCTACTCGTTTTTTTATTTTTAATTTTTTTTTTTATAATGTGTCCAGAAGCAGTATATTATATATACTTGTTTGTGTGCGCGCATACTATCGTGGTTTGTTGGTAGAGCAGCTTCTATGAAGGTCGTAAGTCCTCTCAAGTCACGGGTTCGATTCCTCCCATGTGTAGGGTGTGATACTCGAATATTTAGCACGCTTAGGTGTGGCCGAAGATTGTCTAATAGTCTCCGGCATTCCTTTATATATATATATATATATATTTGCAAATGGGTTGGTTGCTCAAACTCTCGAGCTAATTATATTAAAGATGTACTTTGATGCCAATGGACAGATTAGAATATGAGTGATAATTGCTGTGCATCAATCAATTACATCATAATGCAATATTGATTTGTAATATGGTTGACAATTTTAGATAAGATCAAATATACCAATTTTATTTGCAGATCAATTAGGTAGTGTCTCATCAATGACCGTTATGTTCTCCGTTGGTTTATGTAGTCACCTGTGACTAATTTTATGAATATGCTGCTCAGAGTATCTTTGCTGATTTCAAAAAGAGTTCATTTATGTAACCTAAGTTCAATTCTATAGGTTTTTTTTTTATTTTTTAAATTCTGATCACAACTAGGGGTCTAAGTGAGTTGAGCTTGATGAGCTGACAAGCCAAGCTCAGGCTAGCCACGGCTCTACTATTAGCTCTTGAGTTGACTCGTTTAAGAAAATTAATATAATTTATGTTCAAAACATATTAAATTTCAAGATTTTGTCTTTAAATTATCTAAAATATTTTAAAATATATTTTATTATATCAAGCGATTTCATATTACTTATATCTTAACTGAGAATTCTCTTTATCATTTTTTGAAATCACTAACTTAAATTAATAATATTTTCTCTCTTATATCAAACAAGACGACTTGTAAACTGGCTTGAACTCGTAGAGTTAAGCTTGAGCTCGATTAATTAATCAAGCTCCAGCGCAAGCTGAAGATGACGGTTGCTCAAACTTGACTCGACTCATTTACACCCTTAGTCTCAACTACAAAGATTTCTATAGAACTTATTAAGGNTTGAGATTGCACCGCGAGCAGTTTCAGAAAGGTTAATGAGCCAGAATCCTCGTTATAATTCTCCTACTCGTTTTTTTATTTTTAATTTTTTTTTTTATAATGTGTCCAGAAGCAGTATATTATATATACTTGTTTGTGTGCGCGCATACTATCGTGGTTTGTTGGTAGAGCAGCTTCTATGAAGGTCGTAAGTCCTCTCAAGTCACGGGTTCGATTCCTCCCATGTGTAGGGTGTGATACTCGAATATTTAGCACGCTTAGGTGTGGCCGAAGATTGTCTAATAGTCTCCGGCATTCCTTTATATATATATATATATATATTTGCAAATGGGTTGGTTGCTCAAACTCTCGAGCTAATTATATTAAAGATGTACTTTGATGCCAATGGACAGATTAGAATATGAGTGATAATTGCTGTGCATCAATCAATTACATCATAATGCAATATTGATTTGTAATATGGTTGACAATTTTAGATAAGATCAAATATACCAATTTTATTTGCAGATCAATTAGGTAGTGTCTCATCAATGACCGTTATGTTCTCCGTTGGTTTATGTAGTCACCTGTGACTAATTTTATGAATATGCTGCTCAGAGTATCTTTGCTGATTTCAAAAAGAGTTCATTTATGTAACCTAAGTTCAATTCTATAGGTTTTTTTTTTATTTTTTAAATTCTGATCACAACTAGGGGTCTAAGTGAGTTGAGCTTGATGAGCTGACAAGCCAAGCTCAGGCTAGCCACGGCTCTACTATTAGCTCTTGAGTTGACTCGTTTAAGAAAATTAATATAATTTATGTTCAAAACATATTAAATTTCAAGATTTTGTCTTTAAATTATCTAAAATATTTTAAAATATATTTTATTATATCAAGCGATTTCATATTACTTATATCTTAACTGAGAATTCTCTTTATCATTTTTTGAAATCACTAACTTAAATTAATAATATTTTCTCTCTTATATCAAACAAGACGACTTGTAAACTGGCTTGAACTCGTAGAGTTAAGCTTGAGCTCGATTAATTAATCAAGCTCCAGCGCAAGCTGAAGATGACGGTTGCTCAAACTTGACTCGACTCATTTACACCCTTAGTCTCAACTACAAAGATTTCTATAGAACTTATTAAGGTTATGGCCAACCTGGATTAGGCCCAACTGGATCAATAGTTTACTTCGCAAGTAATTATTTAATTTTATCACTGGGTGCCACTACTATTAGTTCAATGAGTGATATTCACAAACTTAGCAAGTCTTATTGGACTCTTCATTGCACATAAAATGCATTTAACACTATTAGAACTGGAAGGCTATCTCATACTTTCTTAGATTACATGATTTCTCAGAAGCTTTTGTAGTATGTGAAGCCTTTGCATTTGCATCAACAATGCAATGTGCTAAAGGAAGAATGATATGTAGCAAACCACTTAATTTTATAATGTAGGTATACAATAAAAGGCTAAAAGTAAAGAGCTCTAATTTTTTCTTTGATCAAGTGTCATTTTTAACATTCAATGGCAAATGATGAAAAAAATTAAAAGTATTATTCCATTCAATTTGAAGAGGATCATAATTTGATCATATTCAAACTTACTACATTTATAACTTTATAATTGATTATAAAATGCACCTAAGGAAATATTGGATGCTTTTTCACCATGTGTCTATATGAACTTTATAATTCAATTAATGTATAATAAAGATGGCTATTTAATGTGCATACCTGATAACATTCTTGATTACTTTTATATATTAATGTTATTCTAGAGGATATGTCTAGTGTTCATAAAAAGATGTATGGAGCGACGATCCTTATACTCCATCAGATCACTATGGTCGACTTTTATCCATGTTTGATGGGTGGGTATTGCAATCAAGCTCCATTATGCCCTTACACATGAGGGCCAGTTTCCGCCCGGCCCGAGGAAACCTTTGTGCGCATTTGTTACCTTTTAGGAGGCCTACGCCCCATAGAAATTTTCTACCTGAGACTGTCACTTGGCCCGTAGGTTTTAACACAAGAGAGTAAGGAAGAAGAAGTAGCTCGACAAAGAGCCATAGAAGTATTAAAGAGCATTAATGATGTTATAAAGGCCAAAAGGGCTATGATACTGGATTAAGTGTAGGAATTAGTGCTGGAAACCCTAGTAGGAAGCAAAAAATGAAAAGTAGCCCCAAACTTATGAATAAGCTCAAGATAGCCAAGAAGGATGGATTATGGCTAGACAAAGACAAGACAAACTTGTTTATATCCTCCTTCTAGTGTTTAAATGGTTTCCCACTCACTCTATTGAGTTAGAGCCCTTGTTAGGTTCTCCAAGGAAGCATCTCGATGAATAAACGACAAATCAAGCATGAAATTCTAGCTTGAGTGGAGCATCAACCACATCACAGGTCTGCAACCTATGATGTGGTTAATGCCCCACCTGAGCTAGAATTCCATACTTGATTTGCTAATTATTCATTCGAGCGACGCCCTGAGGATGCAAGAGCCAATGATGGGAGTGTTTGGACTCGAAGGAATGGAACCGTGATGCACTATCTGTGGCGATGCATAAGTTGCTTTAATAGAGACAAATTAAAATATCTCATCATAGCACTCTAAGGCTCAGCAGGGAACTACTGAAGCTTCCATCTTTCCACATATACGGATTGTTTGAGCAAAAATAGACATAATATTTGTTCAGCACTGTTGACCTCATTTTTTTTTGAGGTTTAGTTTTCCCTCTTTAGTTGTCTAAGGTCTAGCCATAGAACTTTCATGTTTATTATTCTTAAAAAACTAGAAAAGGAACCCTCGTCATTAGAAATTTTACACTCCTCTCTGCTCAACTTGAAGTTCCACATATTGGTCCTAACCTCTAGCACTTAGTAGGTGGGGTCAATATGAGGGAGCTCAAGATGAGCCCCCATAGGACTGTCTAGCCTTAGGGTTAGCCCTGGGTGTTGGTCTGGAGCTAGTTCACTCGCCTACATTCACTCTCACCCATAATAACTCACAATCCTAAACCCAAAATTGTTGACTTTGATCCTTTGATCTTTTGGGAGACTCATGTAGATGATCCCCTAAACCCACTAGTCCTACGCTAGGGTATAGCTAAGACCAGTACATAAAAGACCCAAATGGGCATTCCTTTGGTCCATAGTTCACATGTGGAGGTTGGCTTCCCATTTTACCAAAAATACCCAACTTGGTCTTTTGCCCATTAATCCACCCAAATTACCTAAACACCGCAAATCCTAAAGTTGGTCAAAAATCCTAATTTCACCCAAAATACCCAAATTGTTTCAAAAATCATTTCAAACCATTTTAAAATACCCAAATTACCTAAGTCCACCCAAAAATTCCAAAATTACCAAAATACCCCCAAAATTGTCAAAATTACAAAAATACCCTTGGCACCCCAAACTTTCTCAAAGCCTTCAAAATCACTTCAAATTTCTCCAAAACCCATTTGGACCATCCAATTGAGTCCAATTTGGCCAATTTGACCATTTTGATTAAACCCCCAAATTGTCTTTAAAGGCCTAATTTCCCCAAATTCACCTTAAATGTCCATCAATTTGGTCTCAATTTCCCTCAATATTAATCCTAAACTCAAATTCACCTTTAATATGACCAATTTAAACCAAATCCAAGCCTAATTGGCCCATGATTTGAGCTCAATTTTGATCTAAGTCAAACCCTAAGTTTGGTCCTATGACTTAATCCCACCAAATTGAACCTCATGGCATACTTAATTTGCCCCAATTTGGAGCCTAAATCTTTTATAACACTCCTACACACTAAAATTGACCTTCAATTGGCCTTGGTGAAGCCTCAATTGCACTTTATTTTAATCTAAGTCCAAAAATTCTCAAATTTGCCCAAATTGGTTATGTCCCCAAATTCCACCAAATTGAATGCCTTAACCCCAAAATTGGCACCCAATTTATGTTTAAAAATCTTCATTGCATTCTTATAGACCATTTTAAATAATCAATTTGAACCTCACCCAAGCTTAGTCCAACCTAGACCCAAGTCTAGCCCAACATGCCCAAATTTACCAAAATCCATCAAATTGAGCTTCCAATTGGACTCAAAATCATTTCAATCCTTCACCAAAAATCTTCATTACAATCATCTACACATTGTTGATCAATCAATTGGGCTCAAAGTTATGGCTAGCCTAACCCAAACCCTACTCTTAGCCATTTGAACCCAAATTGGACCCATGCACCAAAATTGACCTAGCCATCCTAAAGTCACCAAATTAAGGTCCCCACAGCCACTAAGCACACCTTATTGACCAGACCAAACCCCTTGGACCAACCATAGTGAGATATGGACCATTGGATCCCTAAATTAAGGGATTTATGCCCATTTATGGGCCTCAACCAAAAATCCTCCCCATCATCACTTGCCATTGAGGGATAATTATAATTAACCCTCCCACTGGCTCACCTGACTTCCTGGACACCTCTCCTGGCCCTGTCGGCCGGCCTAGTGGCTGGAAAACCACAAAATCGAGAGCCTCAAGGCCAAATCAAACCCAATTTCAACCATAGAGGACACCTCATCCCAATGGCTATTGAGAGCTCCTCAGCCCTCCACCTAAGCACCATTTTACACCCATCAATTAGCCCTGAACTCTCCTCTAAGCTCCTTTATTTAATCAGCCCCTACATGGCCAAGAAGAGGAGAGTGCTAAAATCCTTGGGGAAACTTTTTCCAATTGCTCTTAGACACTCTCCAAGAACTCCTAAGCTCCTTGCCACCATTTTCCCCATTGATCCCCACTGTGGAAGCCCAATTTTGAGTTCAAACTTTCAGCTCAAACCAAGAAATCTCTCCACAGTCCACAAAACTTAAATTAATTGGGCACACACCATCCTTAGAGTAAGAGGAATTTATTTCCCATCGAACCCCCCTCTAAAACAACCTCTACGGTAGCTCTAGAACAACAGCTAAAATCGAGCTTGATTGAATTCATACCTAGACCATTGACCAGGGCACAAGACTTCATCTGAAGGTTCGTTGGGACCAATCGAAGCTACCACGATCATCTGATTAAGGCCTCCCTCTCAGATAAAGGTATTGAACTCTAACCCTAAACTAAGCTTGTTTCGACCCTCCATACGTATTTACTGTATTTCATACTGTATAAACTGTATAAATGTGTTTGTCTTGAGTAGATGAAGATTTAGAAACAAATCCCATGAGATTTGGTTCATTCTAGGCCAAGATCTTAAGATTTTAGTGTGAACGGCCCAGGGTTAGGTCACTTTGGGACGATAACGGAGAGCCGTCCGATCGCGCTTGTATCTAGTGGACAGAGGAGATCAAACCGGACGAGCCCTTGGTGTATAAAGCGCGGTCTGCGTGGCAGCTAAGGAGATGGCTGCATCAAATGGCGGAGCACCACGTGTTCTTTCGGAACCGCCTAGGATCCAATCAGCACCACGTGTATAAGTAGAAAAATAGGGATTTTTGAATTTTTTAAATGTCTAAACTTCAAAAATTCTTATCTTTCTCTAGAAACATTATAAAAATAAAAGGTAAATACACTCTTGCTCAATGAATAGAGGAGAATAATGTGGGCTAAAAATAGAAATTATTTTCTCATTCCCTTATTTTTAATTAATTAAATACCCTCTGTGATATTTTAATTCTTCATGGCTTAAAACATTTCATCATGACTTGAAATTTTGAAGGTTTGTTCCTCATGACAGAGGCTATGTCTTCTAATTTTTTTGAGGTCAGAAAGCATCTCGATGCTTCTAACCATACTTTTCAAGCTAAGGTGACCATTTCGTCTTATTTTAATTATATAAATTAAAATATCACTTGAAAAATTATGAAGAATAATTTTACTAGGTTTCCTGTGGTCAGAGAAATCTATGAAAAATATTGTGATGCTTTGAATCATTTTGTGAATTTTTATACTTAGTTAAATGTAAATNGAGCATCTCGATGCTTCTAACCATACTTTTCAAGCTAAGGTGACCATTTCATCTTATTTTAATTATATAAATCAAAATATCACTTGAAAAATTATGAAGAATAATTTTACTAGGTTTCCTGTGGTTAGAGAAATCTATGAAAAATATTGTGATGCTTTGAATCATTTTGTGAATTTTTATACTTAGTTAAATGTAAATACCTTATATTAATTTGTGTAAATTAAATACATATAAAAAATTAACAAAATAAACTCTACATTGTTCATAAAAATCATGTCTACCCACTGTAAAAATATTAAAAATTATTTGACTTAGTTTAGGCACTAAAATAAATTTCTTAAGAAAACCTTGCTTTTTGAATAAAAATAATTATATTAAATTAAATATGCTTAGAAAAATTATGAAAATTATTTTTCTGAGTTCCNGATTTCTTAAGAAAACCTTGCTTTTTGAATAAAAATAATTATATTAAATTAAATATGTTTAGAAAAATTATGGAAATTAATTTTCTGAGTTCCTTGTAATTAGGGGCATTTTATAAAAATAAAACCTATTTTTGTGAAAATATTTCATTTTTAAAATATATTTTGAATTAAAAATAATTAAAATAATCAAAATTTTCAAAAATACAAAAAATGGTTCAAAATGAGTGGGAATGTCCTCTGATCACTTATAATTCATTAGGATATTTTTCCTAATTTCTTTTCTAAGTTAAAAATAAATTTTAAAGGCTTAAAAATGAATTTTTCATATTTTCTCACTAAAATAATTAAATTAAATAAATTAAAAATAAAAAAAATACAAAATTTGATTTTCTGAGTTTTATGAACTCAGAGGAGTCTAATAAAAGTATAAAAATAATTTTTTTAATTAAATTACTATTTTCTATCTAAATAAATCATAAAAATTGATTTAAAATTAAATAATAAAAATAGAAATTTGATTCAAAAACCTTAGGAAACCTCTAATAATTTTTCCATAAATACAAATTTTATTTTTGATAATTAAATAAATTAACTTTTGAAAATCCTATTTTCTAAGTTTAAATAATTATCTGAATTAAATCAAATTTTGAGAGGTCCACATATCCTTCTCTAACATTTTAATTACCTCATGGATATAACACTTTAAACCCTCAAAGTAATTTGAGTTGTATTTAAAGAGTTATGAGGTGATATCTCCTAAGGGCAAGATAGTCATTTTGGACTTTGGCGCCTTAATCAAAATTTAGGGTTAACCAGGGATAAATGGGTAACTTTGATCCCAATAAATATATTTGGATGATTGAAATACAATAGGATTATAAGGTAGAAACTCACCCACCACCTTCGTACAACATCAACAGATAATAATCTCCCTTAATCTTCTTGACTTGGAAGTCAACTAATATCAAGAGTTTCTTAAGTGAGAGGCTTAAGCTAAAAGGATGATAATTTACTTTCTTTAATCCCAAAATTGAATATAATGTGATCTTTAAATGAAAATACATGTCACTTAAACTAAAATCTTAACCTTCACCAAATTCTTCATTATGATTGCTAAGGGCTTGGTAGTGACCTAGACTCGATATCTAAGCTCAATTGATTTGATTTTGAAGATAATTGGGTTGATAATCAATATCTTTAAACACTCCAAGTCTAACTTTACTTGTGGGCACCACAATCTTAAATAACTCAAACTTGCCTTAGGGGCACTCATTCACATAACTCTTAAATGAAACATCAATTGATTAATCGAGTACCCTATCCTTAGGATAATTAAATTGTTAAGCTTCAATGAGCAATGGGGTAGCCACACTCTAAACTCGGATG
>JXCR01129604.1:73900-101494 GCA_002079205.1 Phalaenopsis hybrid cultivar
TTTTAGAGAAAATGAAGCAAAAATGGTGCTATTTGGAGTAAAAACGAGTAAGAAAGAAAATTCTGACTTGACACATTTCGATGTCTTTCTATACTTGATCTACTTTACATTTCTCACATGTTTTTGAATAAAATTACGCTTTAAAGAAAGGTTGTTTTCATGCTTATTTTGTAGATATATCTGTAAGGAGCGAAACACACAACTGAAACGGGACGAAACATAGCAAAACGGTGGAGCTACTGCAGGGTGGCGCTTGAGGCTCCTTCAGAGAACTGGCGAGACGATATAAGACGAATTAAGGCAATTAGGGACAAATTTTAAGCAGATTTTGAAGGCTCGAAATGATTCAAACTCCCCATAGACTGATTCAATGCATCTAGACACTTTGGAAGGCTCTTTAATGAAGGGATATATCTCTTGAATGAATGGACATATTTTTTAGGATTCAATAGGTGTGACTTTTGGAGAGAATTTGGGAGGGAATTTTGAATTTTTTTTTAAAAGAGGCATTCCCTAATTTAAAAATAGAGGAGTCTAGGGCATGAGTGTGGCGTGAGAGTGAGAGGAAGGCTTTGGAGAAGAGAGGATTTTCNGTTCGACTCGTTTGTTAATAAACAAACACGACCAGTGACTTCACGAACAATTTCAAGCACGAGCTTATTTCAAACAAACTAAATTTTAAACGAACCGAACATGAATACAAGCTCTGTTCATTCGTGTTCGATTCGTTTACACATCTAGTTGTATCTGAACCTTAAACAGTGTCGATGAGGGAGAAACCAAAATGAGAAACGTAGGAACATGGACAAAGCGGATGATTATCTTTGTCAAGAAAATCCACAGTGTAGCACAATCGTCAAGAGAGAAGAGACCGAATGCAAGCATAAATAAAATGAGATTTTTGGGGCAGGGATCAGTTTTAATAAAACTTTACTGGTGAAGGCTAAATGAAATTTTAACTGATCAAATTACTGGTAGAAATTTCAGTTAGTACTACGAGTGTAAATGAGCCGAACAAGAGCGAGCCTAGGCTCAGCTCGTGTTTGGCTCCTTTGCTTAACGAGCAGAGTATGAGCCGTTCACGAGCAAAGAGTCGTTTTGACGACCTTGATCACGTAGCCATAAGATGTTAAGGATTAGGGCAAGATTTAAAACATCATTTGAATCTAATTTAATAATTTTTTATTTTATTTTCTTCATTAATACTTTTCATTGATTATAAATCTTTTTAGCCTTGTAGTCAATTAATTTTTTTTTAAAATACTACTTTTCAAAGATATATTTACAATTGATTAATAGTATTTCGAGCCAAAACGAGTTGAACACGAATGAACAAATATTTATTCGTGTTGTTCGTGTTCGGCTCGTTAACTTAGCGAACGAGTCGAACACGACCTTCTTAATGATCCGAACACGAGCTGTTCGCGAACAACGAGCCGTTTTGACAGCCCTAGTTAGTATTAGTGGATATTAAGTGAAACGATCACCAACTAAAAGTTCAGCTAGTTTTTTAGTCTTTATCCTCTATTTGGCCATTCAGTCGTAGATCAGTCGGTAATTCAGCCAGTTATTGTAGGTTTTTATGTATTGATTGTTACTTTATTTGGATGAGAATATAATGGCAAAAGAAATGGAATTTGAAAGTTATACTCGTGATTTTACATATTAAAAAATAATTAAAATATTTAATAGTTCAATTTCCCAAAACGAAATGATGCCTCATTCAATGCAATGTTAAAAGACACACATATAATGCCACAAGGAGGGAAAAAATTTGCGTACGTCAAGGGGTACGTAGAGATGTGTACATAATAGAGTACACGGGGTTTATACGGGGATTACAAGGGGGTTATAACCCATTGTACCTCCCGTGTAACCCCGCTGTAACATTGTAATCTCAATGGATAAAATAAAAGCGCGGGTTACAGCTGAGTTACACGAAAGTTACAAGGAAGTTATGTGTACCCTATTATGTACACATCTCTGCGTACCCCTTGACGTACTCGAATTTTTTTCCCACAAGGAGGGTGTCACTTTGGTAAAAATCAAACGTACAATAGACACTATCTAATATGAAAAAATTCCAATCACACAAACATAAGTCAATTGTAACAAAGAAAAGTTCAATAAGCAAGATACACAAAATTTTAATAAAATTTAAGGATATATAAAAATGCATAAAATAAAGTATTGAGAGTACTAAAATATGGCAAAACAGAACATACAAACAATCAAAACATAAATCTAAAACAATCTAGTTGTGTAAACATAGGTCCATACCAAAATTAAAAAACAAATTCAGCTCACTTCTAATTAATCACATGTAAGTTCATCTATTGAGAAAAATCTTTTGAATAAACTCATGGCATGCATGCACATATATCAAAATGAATAAACATGTACATATGGAAAGAAAATTTCACATAAAATCTAATAAATGCAGTAAAAAATTTCAATCTACTTTGGCTTGAGTTGTAATCGTACATGGACTGGTAAGTTAAGTTTGCTTTTCATTCTATGGGGTATATGCAAATTAGGATCATATTTTAAAGGCATGGAAATGACATTGGCCTTCCATCTTAAATAATTTTATGCAATTTGTAGTAGTCTTCATGCCAAAGGTTGTCATGAGATTTCCACCACCTATAAGCTTAGAAATATACAATTAGCCTAAATAAAATATATTCATAGGCACCAAGGTATTAGTCTTTGCCAAAGAGTCATTGTCTTCATCTTAAAGCAAGATTATTACCATTCTCATTGATAACTTAGCTCTATCCTATTATAATATTTTCATTGTCATATCTAAATGAAATCTTGAACTAGAATCCCCATCAATAAACTCCTCATGTTGAAATCATGATAAATTAGAATTTGTCATCCATCTCCACATTCATGTTCTATGCATGCAGCACTGCAAGTGGCTTTGAATGTTAAGTAAGAACTAAGCAAATTTCTTAATTGAAGATAATCCTTAAATAAAAAGATGTAATTGAAAGTCTCATACTAGAAATCTATTGGAGCCGGATCTACCATACTAATATGAGGCAAAATCAATTTTAGTCTACCTTGGGAAGAGAAGATACATTACCTTCCATCACAAATATTACAACTAAAAGCCTTTTCTATCCAAAGTGTTATGAAAAAATGATGGCAATAAAGTGAAAAAATTGGATCCAAAAATTGCAAACCAGAAAATAACATACAGATTTACGTGGTTCGGCTAATTTGTCTACGTCCATGGAGGTGCAGATGATTTTAGTACTTCGAGAAATTACACTATGGAGTGCCTTGACGTTTACAAGAAAACTCTCTTTCTCTTTCACTTTTCATTTCTCTCTCCTAGCTCTCAAGAGGACTTGGCTTAGCACTTATGACAGGCCAAAAGAGACTATCTAAAGAATAGGGAGAGATGTAGGTGGAGAGAGGGAGGTGAGACACGGTAAGTGAGGTAGGTAAGTCACAGGCTCCATATATTTAACACAAAACTCATAAATAAAATGTAAAAGCTCACCCTTAAAACCTATAAGAAATCAACCAAGTCAACATATTTGAATAAACCAACATAAAATCATTTGAATCAACAAGTTCATGTATGCAAGCAAGTAAAAACTTCTTGTCATGATCCATATTCTTACAGCAAAACAATGGTGGGGAAGAGATGGAAAGGACATGTGCTCTTAAAAAACAATAATAAAAAGGAGATGACAGGAGTCTTTGTGGGGAGCTCAAGAGATCGAAATCCCCCATGTGGGCACCATGTGAGATTACCTTTTTTTCATCAAAGGCGACGGAGACAGAAGAAAAAGTATAAGCCCCCACATCCCCCACCATGTTTCCCGGATCCTGCATTTCTACTTTTCACATCGCTTCAATTATCAACCAAGCAAATAAAAGAAAATTCAAATTAACCATAATCCACCACATAGCTTCTTTCCTAGCATATGATCTAGATCTATTTCTATTAATTTCAGCATTTTTTTTTATGTTTTTTCTGATGGAAAGAATATGAACAAGTCCGGGCAGATCAGGAGTCCACTTGAAATGTACAATAGCAGCATTAATGGTGTAATTGGTATGCCTATATTATGATTGTGGGCCTTGAGCTCCCATGTGCGCTCATGTGGTGTGTCTTCTACTACAAGTCCCCCTATCCCAGAACCAAGCCATGAGACTCAATTTACTTGCTTTCAATTTCTCTTTTTAAATCAGATTTTGTCCTCCTCTTCTTTGTGTTTAAGCCCCTATAGTAGATCTCTGGTACGTTCTATTCCAACTTAGTATTCTAAGATACTAATTTTTATTAGAAGCATGACTAGGCAGAGCAGTAGAAGGCAAGTTGATGTGATCCTTCAGTGTTCTGAAATGCCTCCAAATTAATACTAATAATAATAATCCCTGTAAGTTTTAGAGACTTTTAAGTGGGGATCGCATGTTGGTGGGTGGAAGAGGAAATACATAGAACACCAAGAAAGCTTAGCTCAGTTTTGTTCGAGATGTGACAAGTTTGACAATTCTGAAGTAAAAAAGAACTTGTTTTAAGCTTTAATTAATTATTTTTAATTATTTTTTTGTTACATAGTTTGCACCAAAAAAGAACAATAAATGTCTTCGTATAAAGTTGTATTATATATAAATTTTGGGTAAATACATATTATAATCTTACCAAAGGTAAAATATTTTATATGATCTACTTCAAACTTTATAATTATTTTCTCATTGTAATTTAACTCTTAAGCTTTCACAAGCCAAATTTTTCCCATTAGCAACTACAAACCAAAGCACTTTCCTGGCTTGCTCACACTTGTAGCTCTCACTCATCACCATGCAAGTTGCACTTAAAGGAATCAAAATGCATTAATTCTAGATCAATAAAGCCATGTGGACTGCTTGTATGCAGAAAATAATTCAGATAGTTCCTACCACATATGCTCCTCTCCCTTTCCCTTTCTCCTTTCATATAAAGCAAAGCTTAACCTAGTGCTTCACATTTCTCCCTTCCTTCANCTGGTGTTGGTAGATCTGGTAGGAAGCATAATTGGTGATAAGTTGGTATTGGTTTCTTTCTTTCTATTCAAGAAATTTATCTTTCTAGAACTAGTCAATCCAATAGAATAAATATGTAGCCACATGTTGGTATAGTTCTATAAATCAGAGATGTCTCATCCGATTGAGTTATTGCAATCAGTCTTTTGCTTCCTAGTAGCAGTATGAATAGGAGATCCAAAATTTTTGTATTAAGCCTTAAATAATCAGGGTCAAGGTAGATCATTTCCAGAAGGCAAATAGGAGCTCATATTTAGATCAAAGGACGCTCATCACATACAGGAAGCAGGGGCTTTAGGTGGAAGGAATTAATCAAGTAAGATATGAATGAAGACCATTTTAGTAATCTATTTCTCATCTCCACTACTCGACTAACTTAGTTTTGCTTTTGTTTTTGTATAATGAGAATATAGATAAAGGGTATGCTCAAAGAGAATTGATATTTACTAGTGTTTTATAGGCGCAATCAGTTAAGAAATTGGGGAATTAACGCTTCTTCTTTCTTTTCATGGAAATTGTTCTGGGTGTGCCACATGATTTTTGTTTTACTTCACACCTCTAATTGAGGAAAGAAAGATAACTACTAATCTAAAACTAGACTAATGCAGTGGGTTGTAGTTGTAAGAATAGTACAAACAGAAGCAATCCATAAGCATTAATTTAGAGCTCATTAGTCCCAAGCCAATAAAAAGAAAGGGTTTCAATAAGTCAACACAGAAACATGAGCCCTAGTTGATAGATGTCAATAAAAATTCTTTTAGGCCTAGAAATAGAAAGTAGAAAGGGAATTTCACTTATAGACTTATAGAAAAGAGTAAGTTTATGCAAATGAAGTCTATTGGGAAATTAAAGTCAATGAGGTGGGGGAGGGGGTTAACCAAGTTGATAGATGTGGCCCTGAGGTCACACTTTGCTTAATGAGTTCGTTCATTGACAATCCTAAACATTACCTACTTTTTCTTATATATTTTATGCTCAATTTTAATGATTTTTAATGATATTACACTTTAAAAAAAAGTATTTTGCATATNTATCATGAAAAAGAAGAGCTTTAATGCCCGGCTGAAGGTGAGGAAGAAAGGATTTCATTCGCCATCATCATGGAAAGTTATGCCAAGTGTTCTAGCAAGAAGAATTGTGAGGAAGAGGACACAAGTGCTGAAACGCATTATACCAGGGGCTGAAAGCTTGGATGGTATCTCCTTGCTTAATGAAACTCTAGACTATGTTGTCTATCTTAGAGCTCAGGCTAACATAATGCAGCGAATTACAAGAGTCTTTGGGATATAGAAACCCGTTTTAATCAAGTCCATTAGAGAGTGAATTTCTGCTTGTTATCTTTAAATATGCTGTAATATTTTCAATTGAAGTTGAGGCTAATATCAATGTTTGTTTCAGTGGGTTTGATTGTGAAACCTGAACGTTTTGCTGTGTAGAATCTGGAAATGAGATCATTATCTGTTAATTTAGTTCATCATGAAGAACTGAAGAGGAGAGTTATTGGAAAGCTGAGGGCTTCATTTACAGAAGTAATGTGCCTTATCAATATGTTTCCAGAGTATGATAAGTAAATAAAGGGTTCAAGTGGAGAAATTATTGCATACGGACACCGCATGCAGCTCTGCATGCGCTGTCCGATCCTGACCGTAGATTACCGACCGTAGATCACGGTGATCTACGGCAAAGATATATTTCAGTTTTTTTAAAAAAAATAATTTTAGGTGGGGTCCACCGAAATACATCCTGACCGTAGATCATCTGATTACGATCAGGATCGGACACCGCATGCAAAATACATTATTTGTAAGAAAATTTGCTTAGACTAAGAGCAAATTTGCTTAGAATATTGTTTTCTTCCAACCGTGGCTCCATTATTTTCTTCCAATATTAGAATATTGTTACTCTGCAGCCATTATTGTGACATGTGGTCAGGTTTATTTGTAAGAAAATTTGCTTAGACCGTTGGTGACCGAACAGTATTGATTTTTTTAAAAATATATTTATGAATTTTTAGGTATCGAATATGTATAAATATGTATTGTGTGGTGGTATGTATTTAAGTTTTGCTATTCATTTTTGTTTTTTGCTCCTGCTCTGAGATTGCACCGCGAGCGGTCTCAGAAAGGTTGATGAACCGGAATCCTCATTATAATTCTTCTACTCGTTTTTTTTTATTTTTAATTATTTTTTTCATAATTGTCTGTGTGCGGGCGCACTATCGTGGTCTGTTGGTAGAGCAGCTTCTATGAAGGTCATAAGTCCCCTCAAGTCACTGGTTCGATTCCTCCCGTGTAGAGTGTAGTACTCGAATATTTAGCACGCCTAGAGATGGTCGGAGCTCGTCTAATAGTCTCTGGCATTTCTTTATATATATATATATGCAAATGGGTTGGTTGCTCAAACTCTCGAGCTAATTATATTAAAGATGTACTTTGATGCCAATGGGCAGATTAGAATATGAGTGATAATTGCTGTGCATCAATCAATTACATCATAATGCATTATTGATTTGTAATATGGTTGACAATTTTAGATAAGATCAAATATACCAATTTTATTTGCAGATCAATTAGGTAGTGTCTCATCAATGAACTTTATGTTCTCCGTTCGTTTATGTAGTCACCTGTGACTAATTTTATGAATATGCTGCTCATAGTATCTTTGCTGATTTCAAAAAGTGTTCATTTATGTAACCTAAGTTCAATTCTATAGGTTTTTTTTTTTTTTAATTCTGATCTCAACTAGGGGTCTAAGTGATCCAAGCCCGCCCGTGTGAGTTGAGCTTGTGAGCTGACGAGCCAAGCTCAGGCTAGCCATGACTCTACTATTAGCTCTTGAGTTGACTCGTTTAAGAAAATTAATATAATTTATATTAAAAACATATTAAATTTCAAGATTTTGTCTTCAAATTATTTAAACTATTTTAAAATATATTTTATTATATCAAGCGATTTCATATTACTTATATCTTAACTGAGAATTCTCTTTATCNAGTTCATTTATGTAACCTAAGTTCAATTCTATAAGTTTTTTTTTTTATTTTTTAAATTCTGATCACAACTAGGGGTCTAAGTGAGTTGAGCTTGATGAGCTGACAAGCCAAGCTCAGGCTAGCCACGGCTCTACTATTAGCTCTTGAGTTGACTCGTTTAAGAAAATTAATATAATTTATGTTCAAAACATATTAAATTTCAAGATTTTGTCTTTAAATTATCTAAAATATTTTAAAATATATTTTATTATATCAAGCGATTTCATATTACTTATATCTTAACTGAGAATTCTCTTTATCNTTATAATTTATATTCAAAACATAGTAAATTTCAAGATTTTGTCTTTAAATTATTTAAACTATTTTAAAATATATTTTATTATATCAAGCGATTTCATATTACATATATCTTAACTGAGAATTCTCTTTATCATTTTTTGAAATCACTAACTTAAATTAATATTATTTTTTCTCTCTTATAACAAACAAGACGACTCGTAAGCTGGCTTGAACTCGTAGAGTTAAGCTTGAGCTCGATTAATTAATCAAGCTGCAGTGCAAGCTGAAGATAACGATTGCTCAAACTTGACTCGACTCATTTACACCCTTAGTCTCAACTACAAAGATTTCTATAGAACTTGTTAAGGTTATGGCAAACCTGGATTAGGCCCAACTAGATAAATAATTTATTTCGCAAGTAATTTTTTAATTTTATCACTGGTGCCACTACTATTAATTCAATGAGTGATATTCGCAAACTTGGGCAAGTCTTATTGGACTCTTCATTGCACATAAAATGCATTTAACACTATTAGAACTTGATGGCTATCTCATACTTTCTTAGANGTCAAGCTCCAGCGCAAGCTGAAGATGACGTTTGCTCAAACTTGGCTCGACTCATTTACACTCTTAGTCCCAACCATAAAGATTTAAATAGAACATCCTAAGGTTATGGCCAACCAGGATTAGGCCCGACTAGATCAATAATTTATTTCGCAAGTAATTTTTTAATTTTATCACCGGGTGCCACTACTATTAATTCAATGAGTGATATTCGCAAACTTGGCAAGTCTTATTGGACCCTTCATTGCACATAAAATGCATTTAACACTATTAGAACTTGATGGCTATCTCATACTTTCTTAGATTACATGATTTCTCAGAAGCTTTTGTAGTATGTGAAGCCTTTGCATTTGCATCAACAATGCAATGTGATAAAGGAAGAATGATATGTAGCAAACCACTTAATTTTATAATGTAGGTATACAATAGAAGGCTAAAAGTAAAGAGCTCTAATTTTTTCTCCGATCAAAGTGTCATTTTTAACATTCAATGTCAAATGACGAAAAAAATTAGAAGTATTATTCCATTCAATTTGAAGAGGATTAAAATTTGATCAAATTCAAACTTACTACATTTATAACTTTATAATTGATTATAAAATGCACCTAAGGAAATATTGGATGCTTTTTCACCATGTGTCTATATGAACTTTATAATTCAATTAATGTATAATAAAGATGGTTATTTAATGTGCATACCCGATAACATTCTTGATTACTTTATAACTTAATGTTATTCTAGAGGATATGTCTAGTGATCATAAAAAGATGTATTGAGCGAAGATCCTTCCATTCCATCAGATCACTAAGGTCGACTTTTATCCATGTTTGATGGGTGGGTATTGCAATCAAGCTCCATTATGCCCTTACACATGAGGGCCAATTTCCATCCAGCCTGAGGAAACCTTTGTGCGCATTTGTTAACTTTTAGGAGGACTACACACCATAGAAATTGTCTACCTGAGACTGTCTCTTGGCCCGTAGGTTCTAACACAAGAGAGTAAGGAAGAAGAAGTAGCTCAACGAAGGACCATAGATGTATTAAAGCACATTAATGAGGCTGTAAAGGCCGCAAGGGCTATAATACTTGATTAAGTGTAGGAATTAGTGTTGAAAACCCTAGTTGGAAGCAAAAAATGAAAAGTAGCCCCAAGCTTATGAATAAGCTCAAGATAGCCAAGAACGATAGAGTAGGGCTAGACTAAGACAAGACAAACTTGTTTCTATCCTCCTTCTAGTGTTTACATGGTTTCCCACTCAATCTATTGAGTTTGAGCCCTTGTTAGGTTTTCCAAGGAAGCATCTCGATGAATAACAGACAAATCAAGTATGATGTGGTTAATGCCCCGCCTGAGCTAGAATTCCATACTTGATTTGCCAGTTATTCATTCGAGCGACACCCTAAGGATGTGAGAAGCCAATGATGGGAGTGTTTGGACTTAAAGGAATGGAACCTTGATGCACTATCTGTGGTGATGCATAAGTCGTTTTAATAGGGACAAATTAAAATATTCCATTATTAACACTCTAAAGAGGGAACTATTAAAGCTTTCATCTTTCCCCCTATATGGATTGTTTGAGCAAAAATAAACACAATCTTTGATCGGCACGTATCCAGTCAACAAACTGTCTTGCTCTATATCTCTCTTCTCTGTTTGGTCAAGGGTATGGACTTCCATTTTTTTTTAATTTATGTATCCATTTCCGATGATCCTGTCGCACTAAACACAAATCTTTTTCATTTTCTCTATCACATAGGCTTTTAGATGAAATAGAAATCAGAATTAAGTAGTCTTAAATTGAAAGAGTCCATGAAGTAGAGGGCCCAACGGCACATACATGAAGAAAGGGGGTCTTTCAGTTCATTAGTCTAGTCTTTCGCTTGTACGTACATNGCACTATCCGTGGCGATGCATAAGTTGCTTTAATAGGGACAAATTAAAATATTTTATTATTAACACTCTAAGGCTCAGCAGGGAACTATTAAAGCTTTCATCTTTCCACCTATATGGATTGTTTGAGCAAAAATAAACACAATCTTCGATCAGCACGCATCCAGTCCACAAAGTGTCTTGCTCCTATAGCTCTCTTCTCTGTTTGGTTAAGGGTATGAACTTCCATTTTTTTTAATTTATGTATTCCATTTCCGGTGATCCAGTCGCACTAAACACAAATCTTTTTCATTTTCTCTATCACATAGGATTTTAGATGAAATAGAAATTAGAATTAAGTAGTCTTAAATTGAAAGAGTCCATGAAGTAGAGGGCCCAACGACACATACATGAAGAAAGGGGTCTTTCAGTTCATTAATCTAGTCTTTCGCTTGTACGTACATCGGCTTGTTGGTGCTAGAAATAAGAATCTATGCTAGGTACTCAATTGTAGCTTAGTTAAGTTTTTTAATTAGGTTCGTGAGGATTTACAAGCAATGAGCATGAAAACATAGAGTATGTCTATCACAAATCTGTTGTTGGGGCTCTTGCGATGCACACAGTACATGTGGCTCTTTGAATTGCTATTGTTTGTATACAAGCCAACTAATCTAACAGCATGAGAGATTCAAGAAAGAGGAGTAGACAATCTGAGTGTTACATGCCCAATGCACAAAGGAGGAGGAAATTGGTACCCGCAAGACCGGTAAAGTCAACACAAGAAGTAGGCAGCGTAGAAGCAGCAATTGTGGGTTCAGGTGCGGCTCAATCAATATCCCCATCTGGGGTTGGCAGAGCTAGTAGGAAGCATAATTGGTAATAAGCTGGTACTGGTTTCATTATTTCTATTCAAGAAATTTATCTTTCTATAACTAGTCAATCAAATAGGATAAATAGGTAGCCACAGGTTGGCACAGTTTTATAAATTAGAGATTTCTCATCCTGTTGAGTTATCGCAATCAGTCTTTCGCTTCTTGGTAGAAGTACGAATAGGAGATCCAAAATTATTGTATTAAGCCTTAAACAATCAGGGTTAAGCTAGCTCATTGCCAAAAAGCAAATAGGAGCACATATTTAGATCAAAGGATGCTCATCCAACACACGCAGCAGGGGCTTCGAGTGGAAGGAATTAATCAAGTAAGATATGGATGAAGACTATCTTAGCAATCTATTTCTTAGCTTCACTACTTTACTGACTTAGTATTGCTTTTGTTTTTGTGTAATGAGAATATAGATAAAGGGTATGCCCAAATAGAATTGAAATTTGCTTGTGTTTTATAGGCGCAATCAGTTAAGAAATTGGGGAATGGAGGCTTCTGCGCTTTTTTCATGGAAATTGTTTTGGGCTTGTATCATGATTTTTGTTTTTCTTCACACCTCTTGTTGAGGAAAGAAAGATAATTGCTACTCTAAAATTAGACTAATGTAGTGGGCAGTAGTTAAAGCATAGTATAAGCAGAAGCAATCCATAAGCAATACTTTAGAGCTCATTAGGCTTAGTGTGAAACCCAAGCCAATAAAAAGAAAGGGTTACAGGAACATGAACCCTCCATAAAGCTTATTTTATGCCTATAAAGAGAAATTAGAAAGAGAATTTCACTTATAGACTTATATAAAAGAATAGGCCTATGTAAATGAAGTTTATTGGGAATGGGAAAAGTGTTGCTTTTAGAGCGTGAGATCGGAGTCTCGTCACAAACTAATAAAAATGGTGATCAACCTTTCTTTACTAATAAGAAAGTTTGTGACTAACAATCTTCCTTTGTTGACTCTTAAAGTTCACTCCATACCTCATTAATTTATTACAACTAATTTCATCTTAGCTTAAGAGTGTTGAACCATCCCTTATCGTTAATCTCAATTGTCAGACCTCTTTGGTTGAATTTCACACTCCAGAACCTTGAGAGTAGGTTTGTGTAAAATTCACCATTGTAAACCTACTTCTTATTAGTGTTCTTCTTACCCATGTAATAAGAGTAATTGTGTTTTCTCATTTGTTTTTTGAACAATCTACTATTTTATCTTTGTAATCACAGTTATTAGTGCCTTTCTTACTTAACTGACTTTTGCTGGAATAATTGATTGTATTGAATGCATAACTACTCTTTCATCTACAAATTTCATATCTCCTACCAGTTCTAGCAGTCTTGTAGATGGCCAGATGTCATCCTGGATACCTTTCTTTCCATGTTGTGGTTTTTTGTGAGAAGCTCGGCCCCACCTTGAAGGCAAGATATTTTAAAACTTTATGTGCAGTCTGAATGTTTGTTAGTCGGTCATTTGCTAATCATATGGCCTATTAGCCACTCCAATCACTGCTTCTGTTGATTCTTATCAGCTTGGAATAAAGCTATATTTTCATATCGGTCGGCATGGTAAGCAAGTAGAATGCCTCCTTCCTACGCTAAGAATGCTTGGCCTACTTAGTGTTGAGCTAAGCTCTAATTTCATGTTGTTTCGGTCATATTTAGTTAGAGTTCAGCCTGGTCACCAAGGCTACATTGATATTGATAAAAGACTGAAAGGTGATTGACTTCTCACTTGATTCATTACAAATGATGTAGATGTTGGGAACTGGGATGGAGCTAGACATGTGTTGTCATTCCAGGATGGCTTTAGATGTTCAACACAGTGTCGGGTGGCTTGTCTGTCTGATGGAATTATGTAGAGATGAATATCATAGCCTAGCCAGAGAAAAGAAAGATTGAATACATAAATCAATCTCTCCTTATATACATGATATCATGATGAAATAAATTGACTGAACACCCATAATATCTAGATTGAATTATTAAAGAATTTAACTTCGTAAGATTAAAAATTTAGAATTAAAATTGATGTTAAATTACCTATAATTATTCCCCCCTTAAGAGTTGTGTTCATCAAGTTCGATAAGTACCTACATCAAGTGGGTATCGGCTTTGCTAGACCATTTTGGTCCTCATGGTTAGGCATTATTAGGTGCTTTCTTATTGTAAACAAAGATCAAACTTAATTTGACATGATTTATATATGTGATTTATGGAGAAATGGAAAGTTGTACCTAATCAATCGTATATAATAGACGAGATCAGAGACTAAAATAACTAGCTCGACTAAAAGGAGAGGAGGTATATACCAGCTCAGCTGAAAAGGAGAGGGTAAAGAAGGAAATACTATGGGTGTATTCTATGTCCACATTAGTCATAAGAAGAAGAGGAACATCTAAGAGCTTAGCAGTCAAAACAATCTATATTTAGATAAGGAGAGCTTCCAACAAGGAAAGGTGTAAAGATGGAAAAGGATCTGATATAACCGAGCGTGAAAAGAGAGAGAACTTAGTTGTATGCCTAAGAAACGATTAGTTATCTCCTTAGTAAAATCATACACATACTAAAGCTTTTCTTCATAAAAAAAAGTTACTTATCCATGATATTAGGTAAGTGTTAGTAGCCTTCTTAGGATAGATCATGAAGGCTTTTTTTCTTGAAGTATACTTTTTGCAGTCGGGATGGCAATTGAAAAGGCTGGTCAGCTAGCCGACTGTTGTAGGTCTAAAAAAAAAGAATTCAACACATGAAGTATTTAATTGTAAAGTTAGCAAATAAGTGAAGACTTGTTTACGAGTCCATTCCATGGTCAATGGAATAATAAAAGTAAATGTGTTAGACTTTCATATTAACAAGATTCAAACCATGAAGCTAGATCCCCAGACTAGCCTACCTTTATAGGCTTTTGATTTCATTTTTTATGAAAAAATAAATTCATTGAGTTAGCAAACAAAGAGGATAAGATGCTACTTTAGAAAAGAAAATAAAAGGATATAGTGCCCCCTCAAACCCATCCCACCTAAAGTTATGAAAGAAAGTCCCAATCTATGGATTCTTCATAAACAGGAAATTTGATACAAGAATCTTTGTTCACATATGATCTTACAAGAAGAAGTTTCAACTATCTAAATCAATGCCCTTTTTTTTAGCACTTTGAATCAGTCTACCTAACTTCAGAGATTGATATTCCAAGCAAGAAGCCTCTCCTTACTTACTTTAGACCATTCATTACTCGAGGTTTGAAAATACTAATAGATGGAAGATTTGGTTCATGGACAAATCCTTAGTGGAACCTGCCCGCAAGGACGGAGTGAAGGTACTTCTTTGTTCATGATAGAACTTGCTCTTAGGAATGTGATTGATTTCAGATTGTCAAGTTCTTTGATCCAAAACTGAATAAATGCTCTAGCGGGACAGTCTTTAGGCTAGAAGGAAGAAGTAACTAATTAACAATACTATTCTAGTTTGAAAACTATCCCCCACTCCCTTGCAATATGTCAATTCATTTTACAGAAAGATTCAATAAACTTTTGATTGATCTCCTCCAATGAAAACATGATTAGCTCAAAAAGTAACACTCGCCTCTACAACATTTGAATCAACATTGGGCTTGACATATTACAAGTTTATCAGTATATTTCATTAATATTAATTGAAGCTAACCACAAGCTTTCTTCTCATGTGACTCTTTGATTGAAAAGAGGCTATTGGACCAAGGCTGAAACTACTAGGCACAGATGAGCTAGCTGGGCGATAGGATTCCTGAGTTAAATGACTTCCGCTTGAAGCTAGCTAGTGGACAGAGAGAAGTTTGGAAAAAAAACACGAAACAATACAGGAAGAAGAATCAACCCACTTTCCCTCTTATAAGGAGCATAGCCCTATAACTCTTAAAATAGTAAGAGTGTGTAATGCTAGAAACTTGTAGATATCATTTAGATTCTGATTACTCTAAAATAAAGAAGCATGAGCGCTATGCTTTTCATGATAGAAAAATTATCCTAAACTCTCATTTTTCTTTTAGATTTGGGTTAGTTGTTGATGTCAAATAAAGGTAGATTGAGTAACTAAGATTTTAATATTTCTATGGCATTCTAACTCTAATGATTAATGATCATAATTCTTTTCTTAGGGTGCTCTTCACATTAATTCATGAGCCTACATCAAAATCCATTTATCCATTTCTCAGGGTACTCTTCACATTAATTCATGAGTCTCACTTGAAGTGAAATTCTACACATTCCAAAGTTCCTCAGAATAGATGTTTGAGCAGCCATCTTGCCTAGGTCTGCTTATAATTAAGATGTGAGCATATGCTTTTTATGCCTAAAAGTGTTCTTTCTTTGTATAATGTAAGGTAAGGACAGTTTAAAGTAGATCTCAAAGTGTGAGCGGTGGGTCAGTCAGAAAAGAGACAGAATTAAGGCCATAGCTTTCTATCTCCATCTTGGATGACAATAAACAGATACGAGGCTGCCTACTTTTTTAGACTGAAAAGGAGCATACTGAAGCCATATACGAGATTGAGAGGAGCATCTTCTTAAACTTAAACTAGATAGGAGTAAATGAGAATAGATAAAAAATCAAATTTATATTAAATTCCCAATGTTACTTAAATCTTTCTAACAAATGAGATCTAACCTGAAAGATAATGATCATGACCCACTTTCTCTTTTTTTAAAATCATATCACGTAACGATTGCTCACATTATAATGTATAGTTTAGGAAAGCAAGTGTTTTTGTTCGTTTTTTTCTCTTTTATTTTAGGAGTCGCCAGCCTGTCGATCGTCGTATACTTCCCTTTTTCGAATAAATCTCTTTTCCGAGTCATATGAATGACCAGAAGAAGGGAGGAACCAAAAAGGA
Organism: Phalaenopsis hybrid cultivar; assembly: GCA_002079205.1. Lineage (NCBI taxonomy): Eukaryota > Viridiplantae > Streptophyta > Magnoliopsida > Asparagales > Orchidaceae > Phalaenopsis > Phalaenopsis hybrid cultivar. Next base: position 90,388 of record JXCR01129604.1, read on the forward strand.
GGGACATACGACAAAGCGACAAACAAGAGAAAACACAAAACACGGAGAGCCTACATGGGGTAAACCTCGCAAGGATAGGTTAAGAGTTTCCGCCCAAATAAGATCGGGCGAAAGCAACTTTAACTGATATCCGCGAAGAATGCCTACGTAAAGTACCCAAAACCAGAGAGTCGGGTGTAGGTGCCTGTTCTGGGGTTAAGAGCACTCCCAAGGGGACTATCCCACTTGGTTAATTATATTTTAGGGGTACCCAAGAATCTCTCGATAAAAGGAGTTTCTCTTGAATTATCGTGAACCTGGGGAAATAGGTACTCAAAGAAAAGTCATTCCGTGTGGGAACAGCCCTGATGCTTTGATGCTCACGCCAAGCAATTGGACAGAGAGTGAGTCTCTCCATCCTGAAATGGGTAGCGGCTCATCGTCCCACAAAGCCCATGGAATAACCTAAATCATCTTGACAGGGATATCCCAACACGTTAAAGCACGTCTGAGCCATAAGGGCACATGATAAATCTTCGTATCCCAAATGGGTGGTAGCTCATCGACACCGAGCCATCAAAATGATATCAACGAAGTCAAGGAGCAATAGGGCTCAAAGGGGGCTCAATAAAAGGAACGTAGAGTGATCCTAGAAGGTAGAGGTAACTGGGTCGGGGTGCTACGGACTCGTCATCCACAACTACTAGGGCTCTAAGTCTACCTGGTAGTGAAGGTAGTCGACCCAACACGTCCTGAGATCTCTAGTTAGCAATCCGTAAATTGCATCATCCATAAGAACCTCGGTAGCCCTAAGGTCAAAGGATGGAAACTCTATCCTATGACTAAAAGCTGGAGCACCAAGAGGTGTGACTTATACCTACCGAGGTGGCGAGGATGCCTCAGAAAAAGAAAGAAAGTGGAGGTTCAACTACAAAGTTGAAAATGCTCCAGACAAAAGGACTTACACCCCGTCCGGGTCGGGGAGCCTTCTAACACCCTAGGAGAACTAGAAAACCACATATAAATAGGTATGCTTGGCCAATCAGGTTTAAGAAGCACGGGGACTCCTCCTCGGGACATGCGAATATGATGCAGTTATCCAGAGCGGTCCTTTAGTATTGTGGAGGCCCTATTAATATATGCAGGAAAGTAAATGTTGCAATTTTTAAATCCTTGATATTTTAATCCTAAATTTTAATTATCTTGAATATTTTATTTAGGATTTTTTAAGTAGAAAAATTATAATTTTAGGGTCATTAATGAGCCTAAATTAAATCGTAAAATCCATATCACAAAAAGAAACAAAGAAAACATATGTAAGTGCAAACATGCAATATGATGCAAAAAGAAAAAAAAACAAGTCAAATCAAAATAATAAACAGGTCGGTACGCTGGGTTGGTAACAAATCCCAGAAAAGAAAAAGGCGGTCAAACTTTGCATATACATATCCGGTCCTAATTCTATACATCAATATAAAATGCAGAATTAAGATACGGGGCACGAGCATCTGCTCCTGGTTCCCTCCACGTAGTTCCCATGCTAAACACCTTGGAACACATACCCGTATCTTATTTCTGCTACATGACTCTCCTAGACTCTAAAAGTACATAGGAAAAAGAAAAAGACTCAATCCTGCGTGAAAATCAGTGTCAGCGGGAAAGCTCACATGCAAATAATGTATCATGAGTCATGCTTTCAAAGTGGGGGAGCTAATAGCACCTGCAAGCAAATTGTTAAAAATCATTACTTGATCCCCCATAGCGGTACCTGTGTGTGCATATAAATAGGCATGACTCCCTGCACAAGAGCGTCCTAACACACTATCATACATATGCAGCATGCAGTCACGCTACAAACATAATGCAAAAGAAAGATACCTGGCTAGGGCGCCAATCCAACAGAGAACAATAGCCAGACATCAAAAAGTTACATAAGCACCTTAAATCCTAGCCTAGCACACGATCTAACAAAAAGTGCGTCAGCCTAGTATCTAAGTGTGGGGTAAGTTTATGTATAATATGACTTTTGACGAGGTCGCCATACCGACCCCATCCTAAAGATTCGAAGGATCTAAAGGGTGTCACAAAGAGTGGTGACACGAGTTAGATCTATTAGATCTTTAGCGCAGTCATACTTATGTCAGTCCAGATGACTTAACTCACATTGCTCGCAGGATCAACCCAGCAAGCAATGCTTGTAAAGGCATCACGGCCGACATGGGGTCACTCTCCTAACAAGTCTGGCTCACTACCCATGCAAACATGCAAATGCAAATGCAGATAGTCATGTGATAGAAGTGCTGAGTGTGTCGTGGGGCAGTGACTCAGGAAAAGATGAGCATACCGTGTAGGCAGCGGTTCGTACAAATGGGTGTGTCGTAGCGGCAACGACAAAAAGAGATGGGCATGCCGTAGCAGCACTGACCCGAAGGTGTGCCGAGGCGGCATTGACCAAAAGGGATGGGCGTGTCGTAGAGGCAGTGGACCGAAGAAAGGTGTACCGAGGCGGCAGTTACCCAAAGACTGGTGATTCTCACTGGGGAGCTTCACCCAAGTGCAAATGCATATTCAAATGCAAACACATATGGTGCAACATGCAAACAGTCAAAAATGCGATATAATTGCAAAAGAAAAACAAACATACAAGTGATCGGTCGACCGGATCGTGGTGGTCGGTCGAACCAAAGTGATCGGTCGATCGGGCTAGAGCGGTCGGTTGAACCAAAGTGAGATACTCGTCAGGTCAAAGCAGCCGATCAGAGTGAACAAAGATGCTCGTTGGGTCGGGGTAGCCAGTCAGAGCGAAGTGAAATGTAACATGCACCAAGTAAAAATGCAATATGCAACAAACCAACATGCAGATAACAAACCGGGCTCGTGCTTACAACCTCACCTAGGAGACTTAATGTTTAGATCATTGGATGTGTGGCATCGCCGCCTCTTGTTTTGGTGAGGAAATGGGGGAGTTTCTCCCCAAATCTCCGAGGGGAAACTCTCCACGGTGTCACGAAATGGAATAACTACAAAGCTTTTCCCATTTCGTGATCTCCTCTAGACTTTCCAAAGCGAGCCACCTACAAAGCTTCTCTCGCCTTGCCAAATCCGACCTCCCAACTTCTCCAAGTAAAGCTGAGGAATCCAAAACAAAGGGAGTGAGGGACTCCGACCCATAGAGAGTTGTGCTAAGGCTCACAAGAAGAGGAGAGACACTCGGCTCTATGGGGGGTATTTAATCACGCATAGGAAATTCTAACCTAAAGGCTGGCTCTAGGAAAACCAATGATCCATCACGCAGACACGTCGTCGCGCCGACCCATGCCAGCGCACGCACCCCTTGTGGGCGATCGAACCCACACGCCTAGACACCGCTACAACCTAGGGCAAGTTATGAGTAAGAAAATCTCACCACCACGATGGTTGCAGACGCGTTTTCTTTGCTTGCTCTAACCTTGCTGGCGTCTGATCCATGCTCCAGTGTGCCTCACAAAACGTGTACAAGATAACCAAAAGACATAAGAGGTTGAGAGGTATGAGAAGTACCAAAAATAAATAATTTAGAATATAAAAATATGCGACCCAAAAAAAATGGTACCTTTGCGAGAGAGGATCGCTCGACGATGGTGAAAGAGGTGAAGCTTTCCTCGCAACGGAAAAGACGTCCACGCCTCTTCAAGCCGATATACCACCGCTACCCGGTGACATCAAGGTGCTTTGGCGAAGTGTCTAGTCGCCGGGAAAGTAGGATGGTGAGGTGGAGGAGTTAGCTCGCCGGCGGTGCACACCAGGAATGAAAGAAACGCGCAGGAGAGCCCAAAATCCGATGTTCTCCTTGCTGATTTTCTTCTGCTTAAATGCGACGCCGGCGAGGGAAAAATGTTGGTGAGGAAGAGGTCCGGTGAATGGCGGGTTCTCGACGTCAGAGTTGGAGGGGTCGGCAGATCTATGTACAACCAAGAAGAGAAGAAGAGAAGGAAGAGGGAGAGGCTGTCGACCGACGGCGACTGGAGGAGGCCAACGATGCTTGCCAGCGGTTTCGTCGGCCGAGAGGGAGGCGATGCGAGGGAGACAGTGTCTCGTGAGTTCAGCCAACGAGGAGGCTCCAACAGAGATGACGTTGTCGGCGAGAAGGAAGACCAAAGGCGAGCTTTGGCGGCGAGCACCCTGGGGTTCTCGAAGGGGGTGCTGGCGGCGAGCGATAGGGTTTACGAAAATGGGGGCCAGAGGCGGAAGATTCAAAGTGGGGGCCAGACACGAAATTTCAGGATGAATCAAACCTATTGATTACTGAAGATTTAAAATTTGTTTATAAGAGATTTGAGATTCTAGGCACGATAAAAACTAGTGAACCTCTTTTTCCTTCTATTGAGGAACTCCTGAACTTGAGATGATTGTACTTCTCACACATTTTAATTATGCTTACTAAGAAAAGTCATCTACATTATCAGTTATCATATCCTCAGATTTGACTCATTTTCAAAATGAGAAATTAATGAATATTCTGAGAAGTTATAAAAAAACTTTCGGATGAACCATAACAGATATAAAGGGGACTTGTCCCTCTATTTATATGCATATAGTTCTGATGGAAGATGATCATAAACTTTGGGCAGATCCTCAAAGCAGATTAAATCTAATAATAAAAATTTGTGAAAAAGGAAATATTGAAATAGCTCGATGCATGTATTATCTATCCTATATCAGATAGTGCTTGAGTTAGCCCTATTCACCATGTTCCTAAGAAAGGAGGAGTGACAGTAACTATAAATGAACAGAATGAATTAATTCCAACTAAACCTATCACTCTGTGGCAAGTACGTATAGACTATAGAAAATTAAATTCTACCACTGGGAAAACTCACTTTCCTTTACCCTTTTTGGATCAGATGTTGGATGGGCTAGCTAACCATCCATATTTTTGCTTTCTAGATAAATATTCTGGGTTTCACCAATTATCTATAGCTCCTAAGGATCAAGAGAAGACAACTTCACAAGTCCTTATGAGACTTTTGCTTTTCGAAAAATGTCTTTTAAGTTGTGTAACACACCTACTATATTTTCAATGGTTTATGATGTCTATATTTTGTGACCTGATTGAGAAAGAAATTGAAGTATTAATGAATGACTTTTCAGTGTTTGAACTATCATTTGATTCTTGTTTAGAACATTTAGTAAAAGTGTTGAAAGGCTGCAAAGAAACCAACTTGATTCTCATTTAAGAGAATGGTCAATTTATGGTTTCAGGAGGAATCATATTATGACATAAAATATTAGCAAAATGAACCCAATAAATATTCAAGTGATTGAAAAACTACATCCTTCTAGTACTGTGAAGGGAGTTAGAAGTTTTTTGGGATATGTTTGATCCTATAGACAATATATAAATGATTTTTCTAAAATTGCCAAACCTCTATGCCGACTCTTAGAAATGCCTTTAATATTCGTAAAAAAATTAGTCAATGCTCATATTATTACTTTGCCTGTACCATTGCTAGTGTATGATAGAGCTCATTAGATTCATGCCATAGAATGCAAATAAAGATTCAATTTTTTATAAAAAAAAAGTATTATTTTTAGACTTTCTTAAATAAATTGTGAATACAAAACAGATATCTTTTTCGAAAACAAGTTTTGCTGATAAAAAAAAAAAACGCAGTGCCAGATTGTGTACTCACGAGGCTTAACAAGTCAAATTTCCCGTTTCAAAATTTGCTCTACCAGATTTTCCTTGATGTTCCCGAATCTTGCTCCCATTTGGATTCTTGTTCTTCGTTGAGATAGGGTTACTTTTTCCATCTGGTACTTGGTTGTCGTTGCTGTGGTTTTAACGGAATTCTACCGTTCTTGTAAGTGCGTTCCTTCTCGGCTCTTATAGCTCTTCCCATTTTCATTCAATTTGTTACCGTGCCTATTGCGTTTCATTCAGTTCGGATGATGATGAAGCCATTGAAATGAAAATCATACAAAATATTCATCTTTAGAGAGTCTACAGGCATTGATTTGAGATTTTCGGGGTTCTTTTTTGTGCTTTTTCTCTTGATTTCTATTATCCCTCCATAAACCTTGTTTTGGGTTCGATCGGCTCGAAATTTCTATCCGGAATTTTATATTTTGTGTTGCCTTGAAAATATCACTTGTCCAATAAATTACGGTTTTTGCAGGAATTTTCAGAGGCGCGGGAAATCCTCTTTGATTTTAGCTTTTCATTCAAAGGCCATGTTCTAGGATTAAAAAATAAAGCAACCCTTTTTTGTTTTTATCCTTGATGTAAGAGTTCTGATGAACTCTGCCGTTATTCCCCTTTTCTTATTCCTTTTTTATACTGTTTAGGTTCAATTTTTGCAGCACGCAAAGTGTGTTGTGTTGAAATTCTTCGTTCATATTGAAGCGACATTTGATGATGAGGGGAACTGCTCGAGTTCTTCGTCAAGCTTTGTATCGTTTTGGGATTGGAGGGGATCTTCTTTATTGTCTAGATGGATGTCAAAAGGTTTCAACTTTGAGAGGATCAGCTGCTTATTTTCAATTTAAACCCATAATTGATAATGGGATCAATAGGCATCTTCGTCAAACTGGAAGATCTCTGTCTACCTTCGTAGTCAGTGATTCTGCTGGAGGTTTGCAGCTGAATCTGTTATAGATTTTTTTACTAATTAGGAATTTGATTTCATTAATAATTGTTTGCAACCCTTTTCATGGAAAATTTTGTCTCATTGAACTCTAAATGCTGCAGAACCCTTTTTGTAGTTTAATGGCTCTCTTCTGCCATGCTAAACCTGCTATTTTTTTCTGATAATGCCAAGCTAATTGTTCATTCTAGACCATTGGTGCCTAACTTAGTTTTCAATCTGTTAGTTTGAAATGCATCCCTTTTGTTTTAATGACGTTAATACTAACTACAGCGTCAGCAGATGTGGGAAAATCTGGTCCTTTGATTGAGTACGAAAGGAGAATAACCTCAGGGGAACTAGTTGATGGGGATGCCTTTCAAGTTGGTGCCTATAAATTTTTTTAATATATGAAGTTCTTATTATTGACAAATTTCCCTTTTTTTTTTCTTAGGTGGTGTTTGGTGCGTTATTTACCGGCAGATTTACGTATGAATTTAACGTAAATCCGCCAAACATGAATTCAGTGCATTTAAATCTTGCCTTCAGCTGAATCCAAAATTTTTTGTGGCGTGACGGTAATACCGGATTAAATCTGAATTGGAGGTGGATTTAAGAAAATGACTTCCTTTATTTGTTAAATCTTAAAAACAAATGCTAAACATTTGGTTTTGACTTAACTGGGTTTAACCTAAGCAATATCAAACACAAATTTGGAATTAACATCATCCGATTTNCGGCGGACAAAATTAGACAGAGTCGTCTTTGATGGTTTGGTTGCATTAAATGTCGACCATCTGATGATCCGATTAGCAGAGTAGATATTTTAAGTTTCACTTATGTTAAGAAAGGCAGAGGTAGACCTAGAAAGACTTGGGCATACTGTATAAAAAATGATTTTAATTTATTAGAATTAAATGAAAATATGACACTCAATTGGATGCAATGGAGAAAAATGATTCATGTAGCCGACATCACTTTCTGCATCTATTTGTGCCTTTATCACTTAGTTTGTCGATAATCTAACACCTAAGTAATGAAAAATATTATNCCTTTAGAAAAAATATTTATTTGAAGAGGGCAATAGTTTCATAATGAGATTTCATGGATTTATGATTTTCAGTAACTTTGGTTTTCTTAGAATTTTTTTTCACTTTTTTTATAGCATCGTTTTGCAGAAGTCGTTGGCTATGGTCACGTCTTGTCCCACAATCTTCTTATTCACCAGTTAAAGGACTATACCTTTATGGAGGAGTAGGAACAGGAAAAACGATGCTAATGGATTTGTTTTATGATCAATTGTAAGTTTCAAGATAAGGTCAACTTTTGTGCAAAATACTTGTTTGCTACATACTTAACCTTGTTAAATCAAAGTTCTTATGCTTCATCAAATGTGAGATATTATGTACTGTATTTTCAACTTTATGCTTTTTATTTAAGGTGACTTAGAAATTGCTTAGAGTGAATTGTTAAAATTAAGTTTTAACACCTTGGGTAGGATTTAGTAGAAAAGAATAGAAAATTACAATTCTTAAAGCTAGACCCAAATACATTAGATAAAGCTTATAATGATGATGATGATTATATTCCATCATCTTAACTTGTTTTCTGTTTAACCCTATTTAGATGGAAAAAAATACATTTTGTTCGATGAACTCCTAAAAAAATTTGTTATTTAAAGTTTAGCTACATGCACATCATCAGAAAATTTTTTTATTGTTACTTAATGGGCATGAATGGGTGTAAATGAGGTGAGTTGAGCTTGAATTAGGTTGATTTGTTTGCTGAATGGTACTTGAACTCGAGATTGAGCTCAAATATCGAGCTTGAGCCTCCATTGCTGAGAAAATAACATGCTAGAGATAGACTCATGACCTCAAGCTAAAATCAGTATGGGAATTTGCTTGAGAAGGATGGGAGCTTACTAAAGAAGTCAACAACGAGATGAATGACATTAGAGAAGGAAGTGACAGGTGCTCATTGAAGCGGGCAATAACGGTAAGAGCTGCACAAGGAAAAGGCTATGATGGGAGTTCGGTGGAGAAGGCAATGTTGGAACAAGTTGGAGAACATAGTGTTTGGACAAGCGGCAGGAGCTCGGTGGAGTAGGTAACAACGGGAACTTGCTTGAGAATGCAGTGATGGGACTTGCAATTGAAGCTTGGTAGGGAAGGCAACGACGGGAGCTCACTATCAGTGATTGGACCCATGAAGTTTTAAGAAATGAGTGTGCGTGCGATGAGCCATAATTCGAATGACGCAAATTAATAAACCTGCTGGTGAGCCAATGAGCTGAGCTAGGCCGAGCTTGAGATCTTATATTATATGAGCTATATAGTTTGAACTCGAGCTCAAACCTATGTCTTGATGATCTCGACTTACGAGCTCTTTAATTAATGGAGTTTGTGTTGAATTGTGAGTCCTTGGACGCTTACCTCTCTAGACCTTATATTTCTCTGTGTTTGTTACGAAACATCATTTTATACTAAAGAAAACCTAAATTATAAATCTTTTTTTTTTTGCAATGCTTCTGTCTTGTTATCATTTTGTTTTTCCTTGCATTGTGTTTTTGTAGACCATCTAATTGGAGGAAACGGAGAAGACACTTTCATGATTTTATGTTGGATGTTCACAAGCGCCTCCAGGTATGTTTTTCTGCTCAAAGGTTAGAGATATTTTTAAGTCTTTTATGGGTTAAATTAGATGTATATATATTTTTCCTTTTTGCATTTTGTCTTTGGCATTGCTTCTTTGAATAACATATCTTTCTTTATTTTCTCATAAATTCTATTGTGAGGTGGCAAGTTTTTATAAATTCTTTTTTGAAGTATGTTGCTTATAAATTCTTCAAGATGCATAAAGGGGTAGCAGATCCACTTGAAGTTGTTGCAGGAGAGGTAGCAGATGATTCCGTTTTATTATGTCTGGATGAATTCATGGTACGTTGAATCGTGGTATGTTCTAAGTTCCAGTCATTTTTTTCAGTCATATATCTGCTTCCACTGATAAGTTTTGATTCTAAAAAATGCATGAACTGCAGGTCACAGATGTTGCGGATGCGTTAATATTAAATCGACTATTTAAGCATCTTTTTAGCAAAGGCATTGTATGCTTTTTACCATCAATATTTTGAATTGATTAACATTTTTTGTGATTGTCTTCTAGCTTCATTAAATCTTCTTTCTTTTCTTATGTTTGATATATGTTGGTTTCAAAGGTTCTTCTCTCCACATCCAATCGTCCTCCTGATAACCTTTATGAAGGTGGTTTACAGAGAGATCTTTTCTTACCTTTCATTGGTACCCTCAAGGTAATACTATTTTGTGGCTTTTAATATTTTTTCTAAGTTTTGATTTTCTATTTTATATTTGATTTTAGTAGCATGTTTACTGATACTTTTATTGGAACTGTGCAGGAAAGATGTACAGTTCATGACATTGGTTCTTTAACTGACTATCGGAAGTTAACATCAGTAACTATCTTTATTTTTCTTAGGAAACTAATATGTATTAAAATTCTTCTCAGGTAATATTCATTTTATCAATTATTATTCTTTCATGCTGCAGGCTGAGCAAGGTTACTATTTTATTGGGTATAACACTTCAGGCCTTAAGAAAAAATTTTTGAATCTGATTGGAAAGGAGACTCCTCACCCACAAGTTGTGGAAGTTGTTATGGGAAGACACTTGCAGGTTGTGATGTACCAACTTCTGCAAATAAATTTTAACGGTGACATGTTTTTTTTCTGTTCTATGTTCTTGAAGAAGAGCTTGAATTGATTCTCCTTTCTCATGCAGGTCCCACTTGGAGCAAATGGTTGTGCTTATTTCTCTTTCGTTGATCTATGTGATAAACCATTGGGAGCCGCTGACTATTTAGGACTGTTTGGTAAGCTTTTTTTTTGCTGAATCCTTAGCCGTTTCCCTATTTTTTCGGCGTTATAATAAAGTGTTGCTCCTCCTTATTTGGACAGAGAAGTTTCATACATTGGCATTAGAAGGTGTGCCAAAATTTTCAATCAATAACCGGTCAGCAGCTTATCGGTTTGTCACATTGGTTGATGTATGCTACTAGCTTCCTGATTGTGTTGATTATTTCAATTTATTTTTGGAAGATTTACATAAATAACATTCAATTCCTATGTATTTACATATCTAGCACCTAAACTTAAACTTTTACACACATACCAGTTTACCTATGCATGAATAAGTGTATTTCACTTTTTAAAGGTTGAAATGGTGGTTTTTTCTTATGTTATATGAAAGATTTGGTTGGTATGAATGTAAAATTTGAAGTCTAGTTGCTAGATATGTAAATACATAGGAATTGGGTGGTATGTATGTAAATGCCCCCTTATTTTTTTTATTCTTTAATGGCATATAATTTTTATCACATTACCATTTGTTCTCATTAGCATTTTGTGACATCGTTGTGGTAAATCATTGTTTGTATGGAACATGTGCAATGACATAATGCTGAATGCATGGTTGCATTATTTCGTGAAACTAGAAAACTATAGGGAT
>JXCR01129604.1:101971-112785 GCA_002079205.1 Phalaenopsis hybrid cultivar
TCCCATGCTATAAAATCTTTTGGCCCTTGCCCCTCTTATTTTTATTTTGCTATACAGTGCTACCAATTATTATCACATTCACCATCATCAGCCTCAGCCTAACTATTTGGAGGCATTTTTATGAATCTACCTTCCATAATTCATATTGAGTGTTCTGAGGATGTGGACTTTTCTCTACCATTTTTTTTTATTCCTCTCTCAATAATTCCATCAGCCGTCCATCCTTCTGGTGTGTATTTTATTTTCCCTCATGCTTGTCCAATCTGTAACAAAGAATAAGAGTGTTAGTTCAAAGAATTTGAAAGGTTTTGCAAACTTTCACGCTGGAGAAGGATAAGAAAATTACTTTTAAGTGCACTTATTTGTCTATCCTAAGCGTTTTTTCATTGCTACCACAGATTATGTTACACGTTCATTACTGCCTAATACCAATTTCTCAAAATTTGGTTGAAACTCATTTTTTTTAGTAATATAAATATATTTATGCTAGGTTTATAATTCTTTAGGGCGAATTATAGTATTTATCACTTGTTATACACATTATGTGTTGAAATGAACTTTGTGAGGAGCTTTCAGCCTGGATACTTTCTTATAACTGGATGCTCTTGCTGAAATTTACAAGTTTTCATTAAAGAAGAAAAAATTTTGGTAAATCTGTTTTCTCTAAATTGGTAGTCTTTTCCTGGGCAGGTTGGGGATAACATTAACATGTAAATAAATTAATTTGCAAGTGTAAGTTTGTAAGAATTGGAATCAGTAATAAAAACAGAAGAAGTGATCTGATCTAAGATCAAAATGTAAAGTACTAAAATGAAAGAAATAGTTGCCTTTCATTTATTGTGATATTTTTACACAAAGGATTGTTTACTGGTGAAGGTTCATGAAATTTAATCAATGTCCTAATTATTTGGAAGAAAGATCAATGAGCAGTGTAGAAGAGAGAGGAACAGCAAGGTGGAATAAGGATCATCATCACCATCGTTTGACTTAGCCCATATATTTGGAATTGGCTTAATGAATCTACCTTTTGTGATTGCTATTGGTCTATAAGAGGTGTGAACTCTATTTTTTACTATATTTTTAACAATGTTTAGCCGTTTAAGCTTTTGTCTAGCCTTTTTATTGTTACTCCTTCCACATTAATTCTACAAACTGTCCATTTGATGCGTCTTATATCTCCCATTGTACTTACCCGAATTGAAATAAAACTGATAAAGATGCTAGTTTAGATATTATGAAATGTTTGCAAACTAACTAACTTCGATTATGGAGAAATGATAATGCAAGTACATAGTGTATTTATTTGTCGAGTTTAACTTTGTTGGCTGTTTTACGTTTTCACTATTACCAATTTCTTAAAATTTGAATCAAACAGTCTTTTTGGTAATATCAATGTATTTGTGCTAGGATTGTGGAGATGAATGGATGTGTTTATCACTTTCTGTCCACATTGTATTTTGATGCTAACTTGTTGGGGAAAATATTTCATATTAAGTATTTGCTTATCTGGGTACCATATATAGAATATACGAGTTCTTATTTAGGATTATAACATTTGGTAAATCGATGTTTTCTAAACAGATAACCTTTTTGTCAGGATTTTAGGGATAACATTAACATATTAATAAATTTGGTTGCAATTACCAGTTTATACAAATTGGAGTTCGTGATACATAGAAATTGTTTGATTTAAATGTACATGCAAAATTTACCATATATCAAATCAAAGAAATTAGTGCATTTAATTTTTAATAATAGTTTGGTATAAAGGATTATTTACTCATGAAGATACATAAATTTAATCAATATCCTAAACACTTTTTTGGGACTTAGGAATCATCCCTTCCATCCATTTCTTTCTAGTGTTAGCAAGCTATTTGTTTAAGCTTTTTAAAATTTTCTTTATTATTTACTCTCTTTCTGTTAAAGTTTATATTTTTATTTTTCCACAAACTGAATCATTCATTTTCATAAAAAGGCCTTCCTTTTGAGTTTCTTCTCTATAGAAATTTTCCCATGGTACGAAATGATTTGAACCTCACCCATATGATTTTTATCTTTCTCTACATTACAACCATCTTTGTCTAACAAAAAATTTTGTCCATATAAACCTTTGCTAACTCTGTTTTGTTTGCTCCTTTCACTTTAGTTCCATCAACTGTCAATTATATTGGCATCTTTTACCAGGCATTGTACTCTAACCCTGTGGGCTTCGAAAATTTATGCCCAATGATTTGAAATTATGAGAGTTTTCACGTTGAGTTTCGAGGAAAATTTTTAGAAGGTAAATTAGATTGAGATACTGCACTACCTAGAGATTTCGATTTCATTTTGCAATGACATTAGATATGCGGTTCGAGGCTTTTCATAAGAGCAAGTCTTTTTGGTTAATTACTTTTCTTGATAATAGAACATTTTTCAACTATGACCAGTCATTAGGATTTTGATTGCTTATTAGTAATAGCAATTTGAGTTTTAAGTTGTAAAAAAATTATCATTATGAGTTTAAGAGTGAATAATAGGGGGAAGATGACAAACCCGATAAAGATGCCATAGTTCTCTCACTTCAAGTTATCATGATCTCTAATCTATCTAGTTAAGGAGTTAGCAGACCCAACCTGAAAGAACGATCCTTATCAGCAGTCATTGGTTACTTCATCCAAAGGGATCTTATAGACTTTGGGTGCATGTTCGTCTAAAGAGGCAAATTCAAGTCGACCTTAGCTACCAGAAAATTTTATGCCCTATCGTGTATACCTTATAATTTACTGCTTAAATAGGCAAAATTATTTAGAACTACTTGCTAAAGCTGTGATCATAATATAGTTGGGCCAGCTCGCCAAACCACGTGCTCTGAAGGCTCTTGTTATTACTGTTGTATTTATGTACCCGTCTAGTTGAACCTCATTTACAGAGGACTCGAGCTACGTCCATAGTAATATGAGATTATTTTGAAAATAAATAATAATATACTTGATATTTGCTTATTGTTAATTAAGTTTTTTTTTTAATTGTCACCCTCAATAAACTATTATGGAAGATGAATGAGATTTATTTTTAGATCTTAAATGATATATTTTACTTGAATTTTTTGAGTTTTATATTTCAAACTTTTGATTTTATAAATAGATCTCTCCAACTCATATTTTCGTTCAACACGAACATCATCGCGGGGTTTCTATTTATTGGACTTATTACTTGAGAGCTTTATTTTATAAGTAGACTCATTCGGTTGAGATTTACTTTTAACACGAACATCATCGGAGAGTTTAACTGTTTAGATTATTTGAGTTTGTGATTAGATTTCTTAATGCACCAATTTTGTCAAATCATGCTTTTTTGAGGAGGATTGGACTGATTTGTTGAATGTTTAGTTTTGTCAACTCTGATCCCTATCAGGAGGAGAATCAAACTAGCTAATTGAAAGCCCAATCTTATCTACTCTAAGCCTTAGGAGGAGTATTGGACTAGCTTAGCAAAGGCTTAGTCTTGTGAACTCTAGTTCTCAAGTGAGATTTATGACTTTATCCTGTAGACGGGGATTGCTCGTTTGAGAGCATGCATCTTTCAAGGATGTTGACTCAATTTTTTAAGAAGAGAGATTTTACAGAATTTTTTATACTTCCATGTTTCTCAAGATAAATTATGTTTAGGTTTAAAATTATATTCAACTCACTCATCATTTATTTAATATATTGTCTGAGCGCATGTAGACATTTAAATTTGATGATGGGCACATATCTTTGTATTTTTCTATGATGCACTTGGATGAATTTCAATACATTTGCAAGACACCTGTTGACGGGGGCATGAAGAGGGTGAGATTCCCCTCACGTTCCAGACGACAGGACAGATTGGTCCAATCATGGGAGAGCCAACCGGCTCCTCTACATGGGTTTGGCACCTCCTTTCAATAGAGAGGCCTAATTGTAATTATCTTGATCTTATATATTTGCTCATGTTTGAGGTTTTCAATTTTTGTCGTTCCTTTTGTTGGGACACCCATCGATGTCTTTGGTTTCCTCTTCTATGGTTGTATCCAAGGGCGAGTGGTGGTTTGGCTGTATCTCGTTATGAGATGGTGAATAGAATCAACTTTTCTTTCCTGTCCAACCTTTCCTTCGCTGTCGCCATAACAATCGTCGTACATGTTGCAAATGACCTGGAGAATAGTGCTTGTGCTATTCTTGCAACCCCCATGCCTTTCTGCCGCCTTCCTAGCTACCTATCATCGTACTGCTGCCTGCCAATGAACCGCCAACCAACCTACTAGTCGTTGCCTCCATGCCCTCCTCCCCTCTTATTACAGCCATCGGACTACCCCTATAGCTGTTTTCTGCCATCCACTTTACTGTCCCCCTTACGGAACTCCATGTACCTCTGCTGCCATTTTCCAAAACCAACTCTCCTCTCTTTTATGTGCACTGTTGCAGCCTCCTAAACCTGTGCCCACCTTGTTGTCAACCCACCCCAAATAGTAACCACTGTTGTTTTATCGCTATCATTATGTTGTTCAGCTGCCTGGGCTTGCTACCATCCTCAAACCACAACCCCACAATCTTTGTGTTGTTGATATTACCACCTACTAACACCCTTACCACCATTTTGGATGTTACCATGCAGTCCGTCCACTCAGCGTAACTGACCACCATCACCCCTAGATCAACCCTTTATTGGGGCGTCTATATGTTGTGTTTGTTGTTTTCTTTCAAGTGTGTTTGGTTGTAATCACATATTTGCTTTCTGTAATAATATGTAGTTTTTATTGTCGTTTGGTTAACTCCACTATCATTTGGTATCAGTGCTAGTCAACCTCTTGTCCTAACCTAAGGTTACCTAACCCAAAATTTTTCTTTCCCACCCGACATCACCCTCATACTCCCTATCCCATGTTACTACACTCAAACCCTAATCATGTCAACAAGGTGCTAGTGTCAGAAGTTGATCGAGAGTTTACCATGAAAGAGATGTAGAAGGAACTCTGTCGAGGGCTACAACTACTCGAGGACTTAGGGAGAGGTCACTGTCGAGTGTGTTAGCAAGATCCGACGAGGAGAGAGGAACATCTGAATCTCTTAGGGATGGTTCCAGTAAAGAGGAAGGCAAGCCACGATGCTTTGGGATTAAGTATCAAAGGAGGTTGAGAGATTAGGTGCGTGTTGGAGACTACAGAGACTTGGAGTGAAAGTGGATATACCGAATTTCGAGGGAAGAATGAATTTGGATGATTTAATAGTGTGGATACAGACCATCGAGCAGATTTTTTAATACAATAAGGTGTCAGTTGAGTGAAAAGTGAATCTTGCTGCCATCAAGCTAATGAAGAGCACAACTTCGTGGTGGGAAAATCTGAAGAGGGAGAGACAGAGAGAAGGGCAGAGCAAGATTACTACGTGAGAGAGGATGAAGAAGGAGATGCAGTGGCAATACCTACCACCACACTACAACCATGATATTTTATTAAAGATCTACCACTTGTAGCAGAGGGGACTATAGTGGAGTACACAACGAAATTTATGCAACTTAAGCTAAAATATGAGCTGATAGAGTCAGAAAAGCACACGGTAGCCAAATAGTTGGGAGGCCTGAAGCCCTTCATTGGTAACGTAACGTAGTTCAGCTACAACCTTACTGGTCTTCAGACCTTGACGCTGAACATGAGAAACATAAAAAATAGAGCAAACACACATTGTATTCAGATAATTACCCACACCTGGAGACATCAATAGGAGCACGTCTAACTAGAAAATGCTTCAAGTGTCGTGGATATGGACATATCGCCTCTAGTAGCCTCAAGTGCAAAGTTGCTCATTCACCAAGCAGGGTGCAGTGGAGGCGAGCGAGGAGAAGGTAGCTGAAGAGTAGGGTGAGGGGTACTAACTTTCACTATATGAGGGCGAGATACTTGTGGTTCAGCGGGTCCTTCAGACTGAAGCTACAATGGAGCAGCAGTGGCTTTGTCACAACATATTCTACACCTGGTGAAATATGAAGGAAAATGTATACAACCTCATCATCGATGGAGATAGCGGTAAGAATATGACGTCCACACAAATGGTGGACAAGTTGAGCCTCATGACTCAGAGTCATTCCAATCCGTATTCTCTGATGTGGTGAATGAGATTAGGGTCGATATTGACATGAACTGCCTCGTAGAGTTTTCTATTGATAATCAGATGCAAGATCAGATGTGATGCGAGTGGTGCCTATGGATGCTTGTCACATCCTATTGGGGTGACGTGGTAGTTCAATTGCAGAACTCAACACAATGGATTCAAGAACATGTATTCTTTACATAGTCCTCTTATCTTTTGCGAAGTTCGAGGTTATCAGTGCTCTTGCCAGCATAGAGGTGTCAGTGGGACAAATCTTGGTAATGATAGAGGGTAGCAAGACCGAAGGGCCGATATTAGATCGAGGGCAAGTGCTATAGAGAGAGTTCTATGACACCTTGGCTGCCAGCTTGTCGCCAGAGCTGCCGCCATTATCGGAGTTTAAGTCAGTCGTCACTTCATAGAGGGATTAGCCAACCGTGGGCTACTTTTGGAAGACTTTGTAGAGTGTACAAAGGATGAAACTCCAGTTTAGTTCAGCAGTGTACCCACAGATGGTTGGACTGATATGGATGGCTTCTAGCACGTGGAAAAACCTTCTTAGATGTTTTGGGGGATGGTGCAACTGATAGTGGTGTTTAGGTGCTCATATCGACGCGGTTGAAGACCCTTTGACCTCGGGGGGCTACAACACCTCTACTTTCAACGTGTCTGATCTGACTCCATACTATGAGTCAGAAGCTTTGACAGATAAGATCGAAGCTCCTCAACCCTGGGGGATTGACCCAAACATGAGGGGCACAAGATTCCCCTTTGACATTCTAGATGTCTGGACCAACTGGTCCAGGCATAAGAGAGCCAACCCGACTCCTCCACATGAGTTTGGTACCTTCTTTCAACATGGGGATCGTAATTTTCTAGGGTTTATGTATTTTCTCATGTTTGTGATTTTTAGTTTTTGTCATGTTATCTGTTGGATAGTCGTTGGTGTCTCCCCTTTTCCCTTTTAATGCTTTTAATGCTGCATCCAAGGGCAAGTGGTGCACCAACTATATCTCGTTCTGAGATTGTGACTATCCTTGACTTTCACATTCAGCGCCGATAAATATGAGTTAGACTCTTTGATGCTCTATAGAATTTTTTTTCTCTTTATATATTTGGATTCTAGTGAGATGACATTTTTTCTCTTTCTATGTTTTAGCAAGGTGAGCCGCATGGAGAATCCAATTCCTTGTTATAAACAGGGGACTATTTCTTGTTCATCTTTGCCATTCCTATTCATTCACTTTGAAGTTTTGCATTTGGAGTGTTTGATTAAGGTGGGGAAACATCAGGAATTGCTGTCACCGGGGTGGCTGTAGCAGGTTAAGATGATTAGGGCAGCAGGGAACAGCCGTGGATACAATAGGGGACGTGGCATTGTTGTGGGAGGGATGGACAGCAAGAGACGGCGGACCAAAACAGCAAAAGTGTTGTTTGCGACTGGCAGCGGTAAAGTGGTAGGATAGAGAGCAAGGCGGTAGCAGCGGAGACAATTAAGGATGGCAGGAATGGTTGGAGGGCAGCGAAGCTGGCTGAAGGTGGATGGCAAGATGGAAGGGAGGTGGTTTCAGGAAGATGGCAAGATGCCTGTCTGGTGTTCTCTGAGGCGAGGAAAGAGGACTGCGGCAGCAAATGGATGGAGTCGGGGCAAGGAAAGTCGAAGATAAATACTCCCTCAGGAATGATGTATATCCGAAACATGACTCGACTCTTTGATGAAGATCACCACCTAGGACAAGATATAGCTGGAGTACCACTTGCTTTTGGATACAACTCTAGAAGGGAGGAAAAGGGCGCCGACAGCTGTCCCGACAGAAAACACATGCAAAACTGCCATGAAACCTGAAACTCAACATATAAATACTTCTAGGTAATTAAGAGGGGGAAACCACACTTCACTAGGGCTGGTCGACCCTCTTTCCCTTCTTGTGAACCAGTTTAGCTGTACCATGCCAGTTCAGGTAGGGAAGTGCTGTCACGGGGGTGCAACTGGTGGCTGGCTGCAGAAAAACAGCAGGATGTGCTGTCACAGAGGTGGCTGCAGCAGGGCAAGATGGTTGGGGCAGCAGGGAACAGCTGTGGATAAAATAGGGGTGGTGGTGGTGACGGGAGGGATGGACAGTAGAAAAAGGTTGACCAAAACAGCAAAAGTGTGCTGTTTGGCAGCTGCAAAGTGGTAGCTAGTGAGCAATGCGGTAGCAGCGGAGGCACGTAAGGATGGCAGGAATGGTTGGAGGACAGTGAAGCTGGCTGAAGGTGGATGGTAAGATGGAAGGCAAGTGGCTTCATGAAGCAACAAGATACCTGTCTGGTGGTCCCTGAGGTGAGAAAAGAGGATTGCGAAAGAGAATGGATGGATGTGGGGCAAGGAAAGACAGAGATAATACTCCCTCGAGAAGAGTATAGTCGAAGCACCACTCTGACCATTGGAAGAGCAATAAATGGGGCATTGCCTGCCTTGGGATACATCCCTAGAAGGGAGGAAAAGGACGCCGGTGTCTGACCCGACAGAGAACACTTGCAAAACTGCCCTAAAACCTGAAACACAATATATAAATATTACTAGATAATTAAGAGGGGGAAACTCCACTTCAATAGGGCCGGTCGACCATCTTTCTCTTTCAGCTGAACCAGTTCAACTATCCCATGCCGGTTCGGGCAGGGAAGAGCTCCACGAGCCCCACACCAATCTCCCAAGGCTGGGTGAGCTTCGATTTCATTTGTCAAAGCTTTTTTCTCATTGTAGTATGAGTTCAGATCAGATACATTGAAGGTAGCAGAGCTGTTGTAACCTTCGTAGGCTGAAGGATCTTCGACTATGAACCTAGAATTACCCAGATCCCATTGTCGATTGCACTCTCCCAAAATACTTGAGCTTTCTCCACTTACGAAGATTCATCTATATATGTTCAACCTTCTGGGGCACACTAGTAAACTGAATTAGGACTTCGTGTCACGTAAGGTTGGCTCAACCTGATATAAAGTGAGGGCAGTCTGCCCTCCTCAAACGGTAGTGGCCATGGAGGTAAGGTATCAATCATGATAACCTAAAATGTTATCTAAAGTGATTGTCCCGTGTCCAGAATCGGCGCCTTAGTCCTATCTTCCTTTATCGTTATCGAAACTGATCCCACCGACGCTTCTCTATTGGCAAGAGCACTTGTGATCACGAACTCTGCAAATGTAGAAGGATGGTGTGCTTTCCATCCTTGGTGAAGGAGGTGTTCTTGTCGCCATTATGTTGAGTCTTGGGATCAAACAGCCATGATCTTCCCAACAAAATGTGACAAGTATCCATGAGCACGATGTTTTACAACACTTGATCCTGTAACTGATTTTATATTGAAAATTCTACAAGGCACTTCCTTTCAATGCTAATTTTGATCTTCTTCAGGGAACAAGGATAGGAATGTCTCTATATTGTGAGGCTCAATTTGTTCTTCATCTGTATAGAAGTCACGTTCTTACTGCTCCCTCCATCGATGATGAGACTGCATATATTTTTCTTCACGGTGCAACAGGTGTAAAGTATGTGTTGGTGAAGCTATTGTTGTTCCCTCGTTGCCTCAGTTTGTAAGACCTAGCAAACCAAGAGCATCTTGCCCTCATTCGGTGGAAGTTGGTACTTTTAACCGCCTATTCGCCGTTAGCTTCCTCCACTACACCCTTCTCGGCAAAGGACATAACTGACTCATCGGACAATTAGAAGTGATGTCCAAAATCATGGCATCTGAAGTATTTTCTAGTTGGGATTGTAGTGGCCGTGCTACTAATCTTAGGTTTCTTCTCACTCTGGGTGGCCCGATTCTACTCTTGACTAATCTTCGCAACTCCCTGAGGCATGCTCCTGCTGCTGAATGGCAGTTATTGTCTGCTCAATTTATGTTGTCTCTCCACCTTCAGTAGTAAGGTTTGAATGTCACCAAAAGACCAGTAAGGTTGTAGCTGGACCACTTTACCGATGGCGGGCTTCAAGCCTCCTAATTACCTGGCTATCGTATGCTCCTCTTTCTCCGTCATATCACATTTCAGCTTGAGTTGCATAAACTGTGTTGTGTACTCCATTTATAAATCTCTGTTGTGCACTCCACTCAAGAAAAGATCTTGACGGTATTGTGGGGGTTGATACTTGCGTTGCAACTCTCTCTTCATCTTTTCTCAGGTGGCAATCTTGCTTCGTTACTCTCTATTTCTCTTCCTTTTAAGGTTCTCTTGCCACAACAAGGCGAGCAACACACTTCACGCCCGATGGTGACTCCTCCCTAGGTCCTATCCTCAATTTCAATGAACCGTTGTAGCACTCAGAGGATTTTTTGCTGCATCTCGTTCATTGTAAACTCCTGATCAAGTTTTGGCAATTGCCTTTGCCACAACATGATTTAGGTTGGGTTGGGTAGGTGGAAGCAGATGTGTATGGGCGATATGAGGTGGGAAAAAAATTTTTTGGGTGGAGATAAGGTTGTATGAGTGGATGCTAGAAACCTTAGGATAAGACTGAGGTTAAGTTAGCTCTGATACCAAATGATACTGGAGTTAACCCAAATAACGGTATGAAAACCAAATATTACCGTTGAATTCAAAATGGGGAAATACGATCTCATAAGCAGAAATAGAAATGGTAATAGGCACGACGCAGACACAATTATGATTGTATCACAAAGGGGTCTTGGTCGGTTATGCGCGTTGGAAGAGTGATTGGTGGCTGGGGATTGTGGGGGG
>JXCR01129604.1:123215-138108 GCA_002079205.1 Phalaenopsis hybrid cultivar
ATATATATATATATATATATATATAGTATAAAGTAGCATTCATTTCCTAATGAATCTTGGTGTTTTTGGAATATTAACTGTGCATGTGATAACCGATATGAAGGTTTCTATTGACAGAACTACAATAGATTCATGTTTTGATCCCTAGGCTCTTTTCTTTTCTTATTTTGTTCAGACATCATAAATTTGACAGTATTAAGGAATGCCAAAAGAGAGCAGAAGTACAATGTGGGAATGAGGTCCATGATTTTATTAATCTTATTTTAATTTTCAATTGTTATTTTTAAATTGAAGTTTTACAATTAATCTAAATGATTATATCAACTTGAAGGTCTAATATAATAAATTGCATGTTTTATCAATGTAAATCACTCAAAAAATGAATCTAGTGACATAATGCTCAAATATATTCATACAGTCTTTATGATAGAATTATCAAATTCTGTACTTAATTTATATTGTTAACTGAGTCTTATGTCATTGGGATTAAAATGCCTCGCCCATTTTCCTTCTTGTCAAAATATATAGAGGGGAAGTATTTCACCTCATGTAGTAAACCCTTATCATTCATTGCAAATAAAATATCAGCCACGAATTAAACAAGAAAACAAATCTTACTTCTAAATGTTTTGCATCTTTCTTTATCCACGGGTGTTTTCGAATGAAGAGTTTACATTATGAAATTTAAAATATCATTGAAAGAATTGATATCTTAGGCTTACAAACCAATTTTTCACCATTTCTGGATGAGAACTTCAGTACGTATAAGAAAAATATTGTTATCATGTCCATTTTTTAAAACGCAAGTTTTAAATGTATAATTAATGCCACAATAAGATGAAAATCCTTGGCTTAATGAGAAAAAAATTATATGTTTCAGTTCTGCATCCTCTAATGGCACCTGGAAAGATCCAAGGTGGGGATCTACAGCTGAAATCCATGCCTGAGCAATGAAGTTCAAGTTGTACGAGTATATAGCTTAGGGGCATTTGCATAAATAGCACATAATTCTTATGTATTTATATATCTCACACCTAAACTTTCACATGACACACATAGCACTCAAATCTTTAATTTCACATAAAAAATAGCACTATTACCACTTTTTAAATGTGAACCACACCTTTATATTAATAGATTTAAAGTACCAAGCGTGTGTAAATGTGAAAGTTTAGGTATGAGATATGTAAATACAAAAGAATTGTGTTCTAGGTATGTAAATTTCCCTATATTTTATAACTACTAGTGACATTCCTTGGGTACACTAACAACGTCCATAGGAAGTTTCATTGGCTGGTAATAAAAGGAACAATTGTGTACATACCCTCAATTTCTATGTATTTACATATACCACCTAAACTTTAATTTTGACATACATTTCACCTTACATATGCATGAAATTGTGTATTTTATTTTTTAAAGTGATATAAAAGATTTGTGTTTTATAAATATAAAAAATATAATTTTGATGTCCAATGTGTACATACATTAGAATTGAGTGGTATGTATGTAAATGTCCTTTGATAAAATAGTCTCTCTTCAAGCAAAATGCCCGCTTGATTCCTCCATTTACAAAACTCCAAATTGCCAAAAGGGAAAAAAAGGAATGTCTTGTATTGATGCGTTGCAGCCATATGATTTCACAGACTAATATTCTTTATGCTGTCCAAAAAATTTAAGCAAATGCCTTGATGACCTTATATTTAGCCTGTAAATTTATTTTATGTTTTGGCGGAATTTCTGTTTCACATTATATGACATTCTTTTCTTTATATGTGATTGTATTAATGTATGTTCTTATTTCATCTTAGGCTTTTATAGCATATATTTTCATTATTGTGGTGTTCTGTAAATTGTGTCCAGAATAGAAAAACAACAAAATCTTCTCACTTGATGCCAATGCATTGTGTTTGGTTTCACAACGACATCAGCAATGGCTGGCATACCATTCAAGCTTTTGGGTTGCATTATTATCTAAATAATTATTGTTCAAAATGTCTTACTTTTCTATGGAATTCATCATGCCAAATTAATATTCATTCTTCGCAGGTGATGTATGAGAGCAAGGCCAGGCTTTTATGCACAGCCGATACACCTCCAGTTAAGCTGTTTGAAAAAATCGTTACCGTTGCCGATGCGCAAAAGATATCTCCTCGAGGCTCATCGCGGTCTCTGAAGAGGGATGATCTCGATCTGTGTGTGGACAATGAACTCGGATTTGCGAAGGAACGAACAATCAGCAGGTATGGAAAAAGAAAAAAAAATCTTGCAGCGCGCAAACTAAAATTTAGAAATATGTTTTTTTTTTAACATTTACATATCTAATGCTGGTGTCATAATCACATCAAAATATATGCATACAAATGTGCATTACAGTTTAAATGTTAATATTAATGATATTTTTCACGGGAAGTTGAAGAATTGAGTGTTTAATAAGTAAATATAGAAGTTTCAATCCTGGATATCGTATATTTATAACTCTCTAGGCTCTCTTAATACATTAAAAATATCATTATTATTAACTTTTATAGAGTGTAGGCATAGCTAAAGTAGTATGGGTAGTAAAAAATCAAAATTTAGGCATTAGACATGTAAATATATAGGAACTGTGTGGTATATATGTAAATCTTTCTTTTTTTTCCTTAATTTTTGTTTGTTTCTACGTTTTGGTCCCTTCAGGTTGACAGAAATGAACAGCAGAGAGTACCTGGAGCAGCATGAATCAAGGTTGCTTGGCAAGGTAAAAGGGGAGGTTGAGCAAAATACTGATGCCTTGCTTGTATGATAATTTATGTGAAAATTATTTGAAGCCTATTTTGGGTTTCATTTGTTCTGCAAGCTGTTGCTTTGTCAATGAATGCCAATATGTTAGATTGAGCATAATGTCTCTATAATGTTGGCATTGTATATTAATTTAATGTATTATATAAGAAATAAGAGCTGTTCTCTGCATGTTGTAGAGGAATGTATATCTTGGATCAAGGCAGCAATGATTTATTTACCATAGGAATTTGCATGTATTTGATGAATCTTATTTAAAACCTGTCATTTTTAGTTTTAGGAATATGTTCTATTATGTAATTTCATGGATTTATAAGTGTAATAACAATTATTTCACACTTTTGATCATGCCTTATGATTTGGTTCATTTTCTTGCCATTTTTTTGTACACTTTTTTACTTTTATTTATTACCCTTAATCCTTCTCTAGACACCCCATTAGAGGGATTTATAAGACTTGGAGGCAAGGACAAGAGGAATTTCTAAATTTTTAGAGTTTATCTTGACAAATTTTCAAACTTTTTAGAGCCATATATTACTATTTTCTTAAAGGGGCATATTTACATACATACATCCAAATCTTAGGTATTTATATATCTAAAACTTTAAGTTTACATATATTAAGTGTCTCATCACTCAAATCTTATGTATTTACATAAACTCAATAAGATGTTTATCATAAACATAAAATCATTTTCGAGTAGAATTGAGATTGAACCGATCAAAATCAAAGATGAACAAACAAATCAGTGAACTATCTATACGGTTTTTAAAGAATATGATGGTTCTAATATTTTTCAATTTTAGTCTTTTGATTCTGAGATTTTGATCAGACGACTAGAAATAAGATATTTAGATTAAAAAGGGAAAGAAAAAATGTTAAGTCACAAAATTTTGATTTAGAATATTAATCAAATTATTCAAATGTCAAAGGTCTTATTTTAAAATATTATTTATTGAAGGGGTAAAAATAATATTATCATATCATTATTGCATTATTTAATTTATTTTAAAATAATTTTAATATTTATTATGTCAAAATATTCAACCTCTTGTTCCACGCCAATTGAATAATCGAATAAAGAACCTCTCATTCTTCTAATATGATATTCGATCTGATTTTCACAACCTTGCAAATAGCATTGTTGCCCACTATCAACGTTGCCAAATGGCACCAATGCCCCCTACCAATTGCTAGTAAATGATAGAATGATTTCCATTAGCCATAGACAATACCAAAATCTATAATACAAACATGCAGTACCAGTAATAACCAATGTGTTTTTAAACTACCTCCTCTTTGTTGGCCATACATGCAATAGATTTCATAATAAAAATTATTATATATATATATATATATTTTAATTTAAAATTAAGTTTTTGTTGCACCAATAAACCCAAATTCATTGTATATTTAATTTTTTTTGTGAAATTCAATCCTCCTGAACTCCTGATTCAATAAATAGCAATACAAAATCCATCATATGAAAAAGATGGACTATGTTTTTTGAATGATAATACAACTTGAAATAAAACCAAATGAAAGAAAGAGAACAAGCACACCAAGGCTTGTAATTATAAGACACACATGCATGCATGAGTTGATGATATTAACTGCATAAAAATCAAATATTCCAAAATCCATGAAAGTAGAGGCACATTTATCACATCTCATCATAAGGCTTAGAATAAAATGGCAAAACCAAAGAAAGAAGCCATAAGCTGAAAACAAATCAAAGTTCATGAAAATGTAGGTGTTTAATAATTATAATATGTTGGATTATGAATTGTCCATGGACTAGCACATCCAAAGAAAGAGTTATAGTATATAATGGTAAAGATTAAAGAATATGGTCAAGATTCCCTAAAAAATGAGTGTTCTTTAATATTTGAGGATCAACCCCTTTTTATATAATGCACTTATTTATAATTACAATTGTTACAAATATTATTATTATTATTTCTGGACCCCAAGTGATATTTTCCCTATGTTTATTGTCTTTCTTAGGCTTGGATGTTAAAATATTCTGTTGATAACATTTTACCTTGATTAATGTTTACTTCAAAAAATGCTTCTCTATTGGCGGATCATCCTCAACAATATATTTGTTAAACAAGTTGGTGATGTGGCAAGCAGATGAGTTTTTTCAGTTGGGCTAAGGGATTATTGTATTGAGTTTGTCACACCCACACGGCTAGGCGTATTTCTCAGATGAGTAAACTAAGCCTCCTTAGTCACTCTTTTTTATTTGACTTCAAGGGCAAATTACTCTGTCTAGTCCCTTGGGCAGATTGCTGCATCGAGTTGGTATGGCTGATCTAATATGCTATCTCAGCAAATTAGCCAAATCCATGTCACAAATTTATCCCAAATGCTTTCAGTTATATGTTATTCATCAATACGATCATCAGAGCTTCTATATTTAATTAAATCTACTAATTATGCACCAAAAAATATATATATAATTTTGCTACACTGTTGAATTAATTTAATAACTCTAACCTTGAATGCCTCCAATGATATACCAAATGCATGCCACTAAATGCTTATATAGATGTTGCATAATTAATAACATAAAAATAATAAAAAAAATAAATTATAATTTGCAAGAAACAAACTTAATGAATGAAATCACAGTGAGTGAAGTATAAATTTCAAGGCATGCCAAAAAATTAATTAAATAAAGAGAATAATATTAATCAAATATTATAGTTTAACCGTTATAAGTAGTCCATGAAAGTTTTAATTTTCAAATATAAAAAAATAATTAATAGTGCTTATTAAATATCACATTTTATACAAATGTTTTCTATGCAAACTAATGATTATTGTGCTCAAATGTAAGAAATAGCACTTACTAGCACATTATATTTATAAATTTGTCAATGCATAACAATCATTTGTTTTTTTTATANCCTCCAATGATATACCAAATGCATGCGACCAAATGCTAATATAGATGTTCCATAATTAATAATATAAAAATAATTAAAAAATAAATTATAATTTGCAAGAAACAAACTTAGTGAATGAAATCACAGTGAGTGAAGTATAAATATCAAGGCATGCCAAAAAATTAATTAAATAAAGAGAGAATAATATTAATCAAATATTATATTTTAATCATTATAAGTAGTGCATGAAAGTTTTAATTTTCAAATATAAAAAAATTAATTAATAGTGCTCATTATATATCACATTTTATACAAATGTTTTCTATGCATACTAATGATTATTGTGCTCAAATGTAAGAAATAGCACTCACTAGCATATTATATTTATAAATTTGTCAATGCATAACAATCATTTGTTTTTTTTATATCACTAGATATCTATAGTAGATTGTTTCAAGGCACCCATAAACTTAAAAGACATACTAATCTATAGAAATCTAATGATTTTTAATGGAATCATCATTGTGTCCCTTCAACCCTAACAAGCGAGTATTCAAAAAAAAAAAATTTGGTCTATACAATATTGCACACATCCATATATTATATACATTACTATTATAATGAAAGCGTTTAATAAAGAGTTTAATATGATCAAATTTGGTATCCGTTTAGGGCAGCTTATAAGTGCGAGCAGCGTTTTCAAAGCGTCACTGTACCGTTTGGTTCGCGTGTTTCGTTAGATTATACGAAACTGCATTTGAGTTTTTATATTAAATGCAGGCGACGAGTCGACCCCCGCGATCAGTCTGCGTGTCATGTTTCAGGATAAACAGCTTATCCTGAAACGCACAAGCTGCCCCAAACGGACCCTTGATCATATCTCAACATCTTTCATGATTCATAATTACTATTGTTATTTTTCAATAATCAAAATGATATATGTAAGTTTTATTAGAACTTGTGAAATAAGTAGCATTATAGAACAAAACATCACATCATATTAACATGTTCACANAATTATAATGAAAGCGTTTAATAAGGAGTTTAATATGATCAAATTTGGTATCCGTTTGGGGCAGTTTATAAATGCGGGCAGCTTTTTCAAAACGCCACTGTACCGTTTGATTCGCGCGTTTCGTCAGTTTATCCGAAACTGCATTTGGGTTTTTATACTAAATGCGGACGGCGGGTCGACCCCGCGGTCGGCCCGCGTGTCGTGTTTCAGGATAAGCAGCTTATCCTGAAACGCACAAGCATGATTCATAATTACTATTGTTATTTTTCAATAATCAAAATCATATATATATATAAGTTTTATTAGAACTTGTGAAATAAGTAGCATTATAGAACAAAACATCACATCATATTAACATGTTCACATGAAATACTATGACTAATCAAGCATATTTTATAGTACACCATCTATAAGTAAAATTTATATAAAAAAAATTACATTGCTTCTAAAAAGAAAAGATAAATCTATCCTTCACTAAATAAAATTCACCTACTTATAAAGATAAGCATTTTGACTAATCCATCATGCACGATATTCTTGCTCTAAAACATGGTGCTCAAGAAATTCTAAATTAAAAAGGATCTTAATAAGCTCTATCATACATCAAAATACTAATGGCCAAAAACAAGCAATTAAACATTTGAAAAATTAATTATTTTACATTTTTTTTGCTAGTTTATTCTTCACAAACATTCTCATAAATCAATGGGTTATTTAATACTTTTAAATATAAAATAACATTGTCATGGTTTCATTAAACCTTTAATAGTGTTCTAAGATTCAATTCTTAAAAATGTCTTTCATTGTGTTAATTTATAATAATTATATTAATTTAATCTCATATATTTTAACAATTTTATGTAATTTATACAAACATAATAGCAATATATGGTTTTACATAATCTCTAATATTACATGGACATTATTATTAATAAAATAATTTAAGAAATTACTCAATGATAATTACAAAATTTCAAACAAAAAGTATTAATTATAAATTATGAATTACAATTTTAAATATATTTTTTTCTAAAGTGAGAAAGAGAATCTATGAAAGAGGGTAAGAAAGAAATTTAAGAATTGCTTAGATTTAGCTACCAAAAGCTAGTTGGACAAAAGTCCCTCCAAAAACATCCTCTTAGTTCCAACCACTTCAATCAACCATAATTAGTCAAGTGCGAGTTTAGGAGGGTAAGATAACCATTTTGTAGTCCTACCCGAGTCATTCATAAGCAAAAACTTATGTCTTTTCCTCAAGATAAATCAACCTTACCAATTCAAATTAAGGCATTCAAATCATGCTTCAAGTTTGCTCAAACTCTCCCTATTGGACTTTGATTCCTCGTCTCTAGCTATCCCTAGTAGTCACAGTGCTAAGAATATTCTTCAAGTGTTCGAGATGAAGTTCACCAGGTAGTGAATTGGATCATAGACAAGATGAACCCAGGTACCCCTCTTGTATTTGTTCTTTTTTTTTTCTAAAATTTAGAGAAGGAAACTAGGATGAAGGACCAAATCTATCAAAGGATAGAAACTATAGAAGTTTTTTATCCTTTTGAGTGAAAAAAATTAGAAATAATCTACTAGATTGCTCAAATAAGTGGAAACATAGTGGATGGTCTGCATCTCTTGGTTGGAGGCAGAAAACAAAGTTAGCGCCATCCATTTCCATCGCTCAAGATGAAAATTCTGATCTAGTCATATTGAATATCTTACAACTTAAAGATTTGGGGGTTAATATTTGTCATTCAATCATTGATCAAGCAATGAGAATTAATGATAACTTGTGTCGCGGTCCGTGCCAACTAGAGATTATATCGTGTAAATGGTATATCATGTTAGCACTAATTGGTAAAACTCTTGAAAGCAGAAAAATCACTTTATAAGTTTTAGAAAATTTAGAAAATCATATAAAATTAAAAAAATTCTAAAAAATCATAACAATACTTAAAATGTTCAAGAAGCAGAGTTTTATCAAGGAAAAATAAAAGCTCCAACTCTTATTAAATCATAAATATATTATTTAACAAAGGAATTCATTAAATTTAATTATATTTTATTCATTAATAAACAAAGCAATCCCAACTTAGTCAGTAGATCAGAAATTCAAGACATTTTAAATCAAACCTTTATGGGTTTAATAAGAAAATAGAAAGTTTGGCATGCACATTAATGAGGTGAAGTGTTGTAAGAACTTTCAAACTCTATAATGAAAATTAGTAGATTAAAAAGGAATAATAATTATATAGAACAGATAATTAAGCCATAAATTAGAATGATAAAGTAGGAATAAGAGTAACTAAATTTACAAGCGATGAAAAATGTCTTTTAAAACTTATTTTGCCAGAACATATAAACAGATAGATGATAAGAAAATGACCATTTTAATGCTTCAATTCAAAATATATAAAAACCAATTTTTTTATTTTCTTCATCAATAATGATATATTTATTTCAATTTATGAAACTACATTGTCAAAATAGATAAAAAAAAGTTAATCAATCAATTTTGATGGCCAACTATAAGTGTGGCTATTGCATATAAATATAATATTCATTTCTACACGAAAAATATATAATTTCTTAACACTATGATTTTTTGCCAAATATATTTTGGTTGAACACACACACACACACATATGAGAGAGAGAGAGAGAGAGAGTTAGTAAAACATAGGTGAGAAGTGTTTTACGGTTTCATATGTGCCATGCATTACTAAGGTTTAGCTCTTTCATCATCTGCCCATCTCTTCCCTTTTTGGTGCCTTTTTTTTCCTTTTATGTCTTGCTTCCTCTCATGTTCTAAGGGCTATAGCCCTTAATTTCCCCATGGATTCATCTGCCTTCCCCCTTTCAGAATGCTTCTACTTCCATCCTTGACCTTGACCCCCTTACTTAATTAGAAATGACACTTATCTTCTGATATACCCCAATTACACCAATTTCTTATGCTCTTTCATACTCTATGTGGAGGAAAAATTTTTCTTTTCTGATCTTGAAATGGATAGCTCTAACCAATGGGAATTAACTTTTGTCATTTACTATCTGGTTAAGCTTCTATATTATAGTAATCTCTTACAAGTTGTGAAAAAAATATTGAGAAATTACAAGTGAATTGCAAAGAGGTTCTTCTATGGATTAAATTATCAAAGTTATTTTTATGTTACTGGTCAAAAATTGAGATCTCCATCATTACTAATAAAATTGGTCTTCTTCTAGCTGTACACCTTCTTACTGTTAAGAGTTCTCATCTCATGTTTGTCAAAGTAAATATATAGCCTAACACAAACATCTTTTTTCATGACTCTATTACCAAGATATTATCCTCCATTTCTAAATGGAAGCTTCTTCCATGCAAATTATATTCTACCTTTACTTATGACTCACATAATTGTCCCAAATACCCCAACTAGAAACCTACACCCATTGTACCTATATCCCATGGAAGGAACCTTAATCATGTTGGGCCTCCATTAAGGCCTTTGAGAAATAAGAACAAACTCCTTCAACCTTCACTACTTGATCCTATTATCTCTAACTATTCTCATGCCCCAAATCTCAATAAAACAATCTATCTATCTTACAGTGAAACAAACACTAGTGTTGGATCCCTCCTAAGTTTGCATGATATTTGATCTACCTCAGCTGCTATCAAAATAATGTAAATCCTGGTAATGGCACCAAATAACTTGGTCTGCTCTCTAGTAACTTGATTGAATTCTTAAAATTAGATTTTTCTACAGAGGCTTCTCACTCAAGTATACATATTGTTTCGGTAATATAGGGCTCTAAAGAGTCCTGAATGTCGAACCACAAGAAATAATGGGAAACCAGAGTAGAAAATGTTCTATTCTACTTAATTCGTTCTCGGTTTGGAATTTTAAAATACTAAAGTTTTGCTAACAAACCTATTGCAATTATATAAGGTTACACTTATAGAATTTCTAAATACGTTATCTGAATTGGTTTTGCCAAGTGCTAAGGTTACTTTTCCTTGAGGTGATAATGGCATGTTGTAGAGAAAAAATGCAAAATAAGGTAAAGTATTGTGACAAATAGAAGCTTAAATCCTTTTTACCCTCTTTCGAGCATATAAACTGGCTTACTTAAAGTGATCTTAATTCCTTAAGTCCCACTTTGAAACCAATGAATTTTATCTCCATCTTTATTTTGATCTCCCAAAAGTGTACTTTGATTCATACCCTATAGTTCATTATGATTTTTCTAGTTGTTTATGTCGTAGTTTTTCTGAGTCTTTACAGTTCACAACTCATTTTAATTGATCAGTTCACCAGATTAAAAAGTAAACTAAGTATAGAAGGGAATCATCACAATTATATAATAAAATTTATTTCATGCATGCTATCCACATTCCTACACTTCTAGTACATCACCACAAAGAAAAGCAAGTAAATTTACTAAGAAAGAATGTATAAAACAACACCAGAATGAATTAAAACAAAGAGATTCTACATACAAATCTGTTTTAGAAAATCTAAAAATCCAAATCGCAAATATACTTATCTTTCTCCCTCAATTTACCTAAAAATTGCTCCACCTATACCCTTGCTCTTCTCCTGCAACTCTTTATACAACAACACTGAAAAAACAGAACAACTCAAACCTCTAGACTTTCTTAGAACAAGCCTAGGATATAGGAGGAAAATTCCTTCATAACAATCTCTAACCCTAGAACACACACCAGAAATGAACACCTTCCAACTCCTCTTCACGAACTCTTCTTCTATCCTTGAAATCCTCTCCATACTGCTCTTAAAACTGTCATGTACCCGCTCTAAAATTTCTATGAACTGTCTCAAAACTGTCGAGAATTTGCTCCTAGAGCCTAGGCACCATTCTATTCTAGAGTCATTTTCTTGGTCTTCTAGACTGGGGTCATGATGCTCAGTGATTGGCTCCAACCTCTCAGGTTGCATTTTACTGACTGGTGCCTAGGTGTCACACTGATCTACCGCCATGGCCTTGACCTTCATAGTTGGGGCCATGGTTCTCATTGGTTGGCGCCCTGGCGCTAATCTCTCAGGTTCCCATGCTTGGCTGGTGCATAGGCGCCCAGTGCTTGAGGCCCTCAGTGTCTTTGCCCCCGCCTTCACAAGCTTGTTTTTCTTCAAATTTTCTCTTTTTCACTATGTTTCTAATCACCTCAGATCCAACCTAAAGCTTAACCCTAATGTTTAAGTTCAACCTAAATTGAACTTAAAGCTAAGTCCAAACTAACTTGGACTTAACCATAAATGTTTAGGTTCAACTTAAATTAAACCTAAACCTATGTCCAAACCAACTTGGACATAACCTTAAATGTTTAGATTCAAACTAAATTGAACATAAATCTAAGTCCAAACCAAGTTGGACTTAACCTTAATTGTTTATGTTTAACCTAAATTGAACCTAAACCTAAGTCCAAACCAATTTGGACTTAACCTTAAATGTTTAGGTTCAACCTAAAGTGACTCATAAGATTTGGGCCTCAACACGGTGGACAAGGTCAGCATAAGAACGAACTGTCTCCCGCATCAGTGATGAGTAGAAGGGTCTTGGGCGGAGCCCTCAAGGAAGACCCCTCTTAGTAACTCTGGATCTACTCCTGGATTTTGACGGTCTTCAGCAGAAAATTTGCGGAAGTAATCTTTGAGCGACTCACCTTCACTTTGACGAATTCCCTAGAGATAGGATGAATCCTCGATGATTCGTTGATTTGCTATGAACTGCTCCACAAATAATTTGACAAGCTTGTTAAAAGTGTTTACAATTCCCCTCAACAGAGAGCAGAACCAAGTTCGAGCTTGTCCCTTAAGATTGACCGGGAACACCTGACAAAGAAGCGCATCAGATGCACATTGAATGTGCATAATGGTTTGATGATGATCAATATGTTCATAGAGGTCGATTATCCCTTAATGTGTGTCGATGTTTAGAAACTTGAAGCATGTTGAGATGGGGTACTGAAGGGCAACATCCGTTAAGGGAGATGATTAATGGATGGTATGGTGAGTGTGGATGAGGCGTCTTAATTCGCTACAAATGCATCATCTGGAATGATAACAAGATGTCGTGGTGTAAAACGAGTTGCATGAGATGGATGAGTAGAACTTGCAGTGTATAGGAGTTCAATATCACGACTTGGCAAGGGAAGCGTTCCTTCTTAGGGAGGGGGGCAGGTAAGAGTTCCTCCGAGCATTATGTTTCTCATAGGTCGTGGATTTAATGGTAAACATGTTTCATTCAACGGTGTTGACAGCGGTTGTTGGGTCCCACATAGGAGTTGTATGATCTCTAGTTACGACTCCTTCAGTCTACGTATTCGTTCTTCCATAGAAGGACCCAACCCCCCTCGTTGGCAGGATAACATCTTCTAGGGCGGGAAGATGAAGAAACATGTCGCCCTTGACTTTGTGATTGTTTCTTGGAACGATGGGTGTTGGAGTGAGCTAATTTTTTGTCCCGAATATTGTGGTCGGTGGCCATGTAGCAAATTGAGCAAGTACTTCAGTGGTGGGATTGGGAGATTTCCCACAGACAGTGCCAAATTGATGTGTGCTAGAAAATTTGCGGCGATAGAGTTACAAATTATCGTCTTAGTGTTGTACGAATATTTAGCACTCACACAGATGAAAGAGAAAAAAAATGGTAATGACTCCAGAATTTTTTACATGGAAAACGCATAAAGAGAAAAACCACATGGCCTGACCTAGTTGCGAAAATCCACTATTGATTGATGATTATATAAATTTTTTGTCCCACAGACGAGAAAAGATAACTTTTGCTTGGTGGTGATCAATGGTGGTTGGCGGTGGTCTTCGGTGATCAGCGATGGTCGTCGGCAGTTGGCGGTGTCGTCGACGGTGATCGTCTGCTGCTGGCGGTAATGCTGAGTTGTAGCTTCTCCTCAAGACATTAGACTCTCTCTCTAGGTTTAAGCTCCCCTCATGTGAGGGGTGGAGAGTTTATTTATAGTGTTTTGGGTGCAATTAATGCAGGAACATGAACTATTTTTATCGGACGGCCCAGAGAGTTTTATTCAGTCATACAATGTTTAATGGACATCTGAGTACCTTAACGATGACCAAATTGAGTGATTTTGGGTTCGTTGGATTCGTCTTGTCGAAACACTCAATTTTATTATGGGCTTGCTAGTGTCGGCATCTACTTGATCTTCCAAATGTATCTGAAAATATTTCAAGAGTGGTTTAATGACTTGATCTTGGTTTGATTTGACTCGAATTGGACTGACTTTGATATAATTATGTTCATCTCATTAATTCGGTCAGTTTGATTATAAGTTTGCTAAAATCAGAGTTCTTGATTACTTTTTATCAAGATTTGAACATCATTTGCTCAAATATTATCTGGAAATTCATATCATGCCTCAAGATTCGTGATGGATAATAAAAATTTGTTAGTAGCGTATCAAAGTTATTTTTATATCAAATTCTTTTATGTTGAGCAAAAAATAAATAATTTCTCTCAACTTCAACAAATCTCAGTTCCTAATCATTCATTCTTCAAAGCCCATCAAACCCTTAAAATTTTTTGGGCAAAAGATAATGACAATGATATTTTTGATGTAATGTTAATAGGGTTGAGTGGCATGCATAAAAATATGAATATTTAAATGTTAGATTTGTAAATACATAAAATTTTTGTGGTAAATATGTAAATGCCTAAAAAAAACCTTTTTTTTCTCTATCAACGGTAACGAGGGTGCAGACCGTTGGAGCCACTACCGATGCTTCATTTCAAATTTGAAATTTTCCCTCTCAGAAACCTACAAAAGTCAGACAGCAGAAAGGTACCTACTCCTTGGCCCCCTCTCTCTCTCTCACCTCCATGTCTGCTGTAAAGAATCCTTCCTCCTCTTCGTACGACTCTCTCTGCCTCAACCCTCTCATGGACAAGGAGAACATAGCTCCCAGCCATACATCAGCCGCAGTTGGCTGCTTCACATCCTCCAAGGGAAAGAAGCACATTACAGCCAAATCACAACAGAGCAATATAGCACTGAAACCCTCTTCTCTGCAGCTCTTCTTTCGGCTCAATGAGACTGAGACTGATTCTTCTCTGGAATCATCCACGCCTTGGGAACCCCTGCCATGTTCTTCAGATGTCTGGGATTTCTCGGACAAAGATGCTGCTCCAGCTTCTTCATGGTCTACTCTTCCTAACAGGTAATAATCTACATTTAC
>JXCR01129604.1:138175-149586 GCA_002079205.1 Phalaenopsis hybrid cultivar
CTATGTTTTTACAGTAATGGTGTTTAGTCCATTTGTTAGTTTTATGCATCTATTGTATTCCGATAGCTTTTTTTTCTAAATTAACTGATATTAGAATCCAATGTGAAATATGATGGTCATTAAGCTTGAGAAATGTTATTGATCAAAGATTCTAGACTTTAAAGAATTCGAAGGCTTGATGAGCGAATTAAACCCTAAACTCTTGGACTTCCGCTCGGATTCTGGATGGGTCGGTTGGAACTGTGCTGGGAGGCCGTGACGGGAATCGAGAAGGCGAGGACGGAAGTGCGGGAAGGCGAGGACGCAATCACGGCTTCAAGCATTGCAATACAGCCGCGAATGGAGCTGACTGGGAAGGCAAAAGACGGGATTGCGACAATACACAGTAGTTTTGAAGGCGAATGACGGGATTTGCGGCAATGCTGTCGCGAGAACCAGCTGGGAAGACACCGAAGGGATTGCGAGCTAGTTGGGAAGGCACCGACGGGATCGCGGGGTTGTTGGCGATCCAGTCGCGATTGGAGCTAGCTGGGAAGGCACCGAAGGGATTGCGGTGTGGACTCTGTAGATATGGTCGCGATTAGGGCCAAAGGAGTCGCGACGAGCAGCCGGGATTAGTAGGGTCGAGGCCGGCGTCCTGGCAAAGCAAATCAGTCACGATTAGCAAAGTCGTCTTAGCGAAGCAATCGTGAGTAGGCTTCGGCTTAAAACAGAGAGGCAGAGAGCATAGTGGCAGGCCTGGTTCGGTCTGGAGCGAACTTGATCCTCATGATTGAAAATATCACATGGAGCTCATGATTGAAAATATCACATGGAGGTAATGAGGGAGGTGAGGGATTAGAACTTTTAAGAAAGATGGATTTCGAAGTTCTAAAAGTCCTGGTCGGGCTCATATAGGGAGATAGTATCTCGACTGGAGCCTCTACCTCAGCACGTGTTCCAGTTTAATTAAGTGGACTTCCATAAATGAGATCAGTTTTAGCTATCTGGTGCTAATGTATGACAAATGCTTAGGGGGAGACCCACAAGCGCTACAACTATAAAAAAGTGGGACACCTGAGCAAGACTTGTCCAAATCTACCCAATGAGAGAGTCTAGAGGTTGTGGTCACAATCATTGTAGCTAAATGGATAAAAGAGGTCTACCGATAAGAATCACGAGTTAATGAAGATGTTGAAGAGAAAGCAGAGAGCGACATGTGATGCCACTGGCAATGCATCCACCTTATTTTCATCCAACGGAAACATTGTTAGTTATGCTCACTCAGTCAAAGGTGCTCATTACACACATGCTCTTATCTCAATACCCACCACAAGTTCACTAGAATGGATAATAGATTTTGATGCATCTTGACATGTGAAAGGTGACGTCAGTGAGTTCTAATCCTATACTCACCTAGCAGTTCCAGAGAACATTTAGACCGCTGATGGTACAACACAACCTGTGATTGATATGAATATAGTGAGGTATACTAATTCTATGACTTTGTTCAAAATTTTTATTGTTCCTTCCTTTCCAGTGAACATTTTATTCATTAGTATTGTTTTACTACAACTAAAATATATTGTTTTATTTGATATTTCATAGGTGATCTTTTAAGAGAAGGGGACTGGCCGGAAACTTGAAACTGACATGTGGTATAGTAAACTCTGATACTTGGATAGATAGGGGATGGACTTAGTCTTGGCATCCATGGTTGAGAATATTTGAATAGGAAGATTTGAGAGGAGTGTAGAGGATGTATTGCTACTACATCACAGGCGCATGGGACACTCTTCATTCAGTCTATTGTATCATTTGTATTCATCCTTATATGAAAAATCAAATAAGAAGAAACTGGTGTGCGATGTTCGTGATTTGACAAGCTCATTAAGAGCTCTTATGTTAGTTCTGAGAATAGAAGCTCTGGTGTGTTTGATTTGATACATTCTGATGTATGTGAATTTTGTCCTACTAGTTCTTTGAATGTTTATCATTATTTTATTACGTTTATTGATTTATTTTCTCGTGTTACCGAGATATAATTAATGAAACAAAAGAGTGAGGTGATTTCTTGCTTTAAAGATTTCCACAAGAAAATCTAGACCCAGTATGGGGCAATTGTGAAGGCACTGAGATCTATAATGAGACTATATCAACAAAGCATTTGGGGGCTACTTGTCAGCTCAAGGGATACAATACCAAACTATATTCTAATACACCCCAACAGAGAATGAAGTAATAGAGAGGAAGAATCTGACATCTTTTAGAGATAGCCTCAAGCATAATGATGACAATGAATGTCTCACGTCACTTATGAGGGGCAAACAATATTGATAGTCGTTCAATTGATTAACAAGATGCCCTCAAAGGTGTTGGAGTGGAAGTTGACGTGTCAGATGTTGAAAAGAGATAATAGTGGGAACCTTCCATTAAAGGTATTTAGATCTGTATACTTTGTGAAAGACAGCAGGCCAACAGTGGGGAATTTGAATCCCAGAGCTATAAATTGTGTTTGTGGGTTATTCTGCTACTCATAAGGGTTAAGTCTGTTGAAGCCCGATTGAGAAGAGAATTTTTGTGAGTATGGATGTATCATTTAAAGAGTTTAAATCATACTACACTCTGGAGATAAATTCACCCTTCAGTGACTCGACAAACACTTGAGATATGAGGTAAGAGAGAGTGAGTAGTAGTGGTGATAGAGTGTTGCAAGTTGGAGCAATGTCATGTCCTGAGATGTGGGATGAATCAACTGAGAAGACGAAAATCGATGAGATTGAACCCAGATGTGGTGGGATTCAGGCTGAAGGTGAGCTAAGAGTGTAAACACGGAGCAAGAAGCAAGCTGAGGGAATAGAGTTTGTATTGCCAACAAGTCATTTGCCTCGGTCTTCCCCAACTCTTAAGAAACCCCCCCCAACTTTAAGGAGGACCTTCCGCAGTAATGCGAGGCATCCTTTTGATAGTTTTGGGTGGGAATTTGACATTGTTAGCTTTGTTTATTATTCTAATATCTCACCTTTGCATGGAGCATTACATTGTATCATTGGACTGTGTCTCTATACCTAAGTGTTGATAGGTTGCTCAAGAGGATCTCAAGTGGAAAGCGATGATGCGTGAAGAACTTGGGGCTCTTTATAAAAATCTAACATGGATGATTGTACCACCATCAACAGGGAAGAAAGTTGTTGGGTGCAAGTGGATCTCACTATGAAGCAAACTCCAGAAGAGAATGTGGAGAGGTATAAGGCTCGACTAGTGGTAAAATAGTACAGTCAGACGTATGACATTGACTACAACGAAACCTTTGCATCGATAGTAAATATGAGCACGGTGGGGACATTGGTTTCTCTGGTGGATGGAGATTACACCACCTTGATATGAATAATGCTTTTCTTCGTGGGGAGCTTCTGAAGGTGTGTATAAAGATAACACCAAGATTCAGTATATCTCAAACAATGGACAAAGTGTGTGGGCTCAAGAAGTCACTATATGGCTTGAAGCAATCTCTTTGATTCTGGTTTCATAAGTTTAGAATGACAAAGTCACTATACGGCAAAGTGTGTTGGCATGGAAAATCGACAAATTAATGCGGACCACAGTGTTTTTTTGACGACATGAATGTCACACTGCCATATTTGTTGTATATGTAGATGATACAATTATCACCGATGATAATGAGATAGAGATTGCTCATTTAAAGAGAAGACTAAGGAATTAATTTGAGGTAAAATATCTAGAACAACTCAGATACTTTCTTGTGATTAAAGTGGCCCGTGGACCTAAGGGGGTGGTCTTATCTTAGAGAAAGTATGTACTAGATCTCACGGAGACATGTATGCAGGGGTGCAAAACTGCAGTCTATCCAATTGATCAGAAGGGCAAGAAGAGTGAAGAAGCAGGAGAACATGTTGATCGTGAAAGGCATTCTCCACTGGTGGGCCACCTAATTTATTTGTGTCACACTCGACCCGACATCTCTTTTGAATAAGTGTGGTGAGCCGCTTCATGCATGATGCAAGAATGTTCATATCAATGCATTGTATCAGATTCTGAGGTACCTAAAGAGTGTGCACCAGGGAAGGGGTTGATCTTCTGGAAGAATAGGCATGTAGATATTGAAGGTTTTTTTGACTCTGACTGGGCAAGTTGTGCAGATGACATACGATCTATATCATGATACTGCATTGTAGGGGGAAACTTGGTCTCTTGAAGGAGTAAGAAGCAATCGATGGTAGCAAGGTCAACAGTAGAGGCTGAGTATAGTGTCATAGCATTAGGGGTTGTTGAGATGATATGGCTGAGAGCCTTCGATCGAACTCAAGAAGTCACTATATGACTTGAAGCAGTCTCCTCAATTTTGGTTTCATAAGTTTAGAATGGCGACATGAAAAGTCACTATACTACAAAGTGTGTTGGCATGGAAAATTAACAAATTAATGCGGACCACAGTGTTCTTTTGACGACATGAATGTCACACTGCCATACTTATGTAGATGACACAATTATCACCGGTAATGATGAGATGGAGATTGCTCATTTAAAGAGAAGACTGAGGAATCAATTCGAGGTAAAATATCTGGGACAACTTAGATACTTTCTTGTGATTAAAGTGGCTTGTTGACCTAAGGGGATGGTCTTATCTTAGAGAAAGTATGTACTAAATCTCCTCACAGAAACATGTATGCGAGGGTGCAAAACTGCAGTCTATCCAATTGATCAGAAGTGCAAGTTGAGTACAGAGACAGAAGAACATCTTGATCGTGAGAGGTATCAGAGACTGGTGGACCACCTAATTTATCTGTGCCACACTCGACCCGACATCTCTTTTGCAGTAAGTGTGGTGAGTCGCTTCATGCATGATGCAAGGAAGGGTCATATCGGTGCAGTGTATCAGATCCTGAGATGCTTGAAGAGTGCACCGGGAGAAGGGTTGATCTTTTGGAAGAATAGACATGTAGACATTAAAAGCTCACAGTGTCCTTTCGACAACATAAATGTCACACTGCCATACTTGTTGTATATGTAGATGATACAATTATCATCAGTGATAATGAGATAGAGATTGCTCATTTAAAGAGAAGACCGAGGAATCAATTCGAGGTAAAATATCTGGGACAACTCAGAGATACTTTCTTGTGATTAAAGTAGTCCGTGGATTTAAGGGGATGGTCTTATCTTAGAGAAAGTATGTACTAGATCTCCTCATAGAAACATGCATGCGGGGGTGCAAAATTGCAGTCTATCCAATTGATCAGAAGAGCAAGCTGAGTGCAGAGGCAGGAGAACATGTTGATCGTGAGAGGTACCAGAGACTGATGGGACACCTAATTTATCTGTGCCACACTCGACCCGACATCTCTTTTGCAGTAAGTGTGGTGAGTCGCTTCATGCATGATGCAAGGAAGGGTCATATCGGTGCAATGTATCAGACCCAAAGTTACTTGAAGAGTGCACCAGGAGAATGGTTGATCTTTTGGAAGAATAGGCATGTAGACATTAAAAGCTCACATTGTCCTTTCGACGACATAAATGTCACATTGCCATACTTGTTGTATATGTAGATGACACAATTATCATCGGTGATAATGAGATAGAGATTGCTCATTTAAAGAGAAGACTGAGGAATCAATTAGAGGTAAAATATCTGGGACAACTCAGAGATACTTTCTTGTGATTAAAGTGGTCCGTGGATCTAAGGGGATGGTCTTATCTTAGAGAAAGTATGTACTAGATCTCCTCACAGAAACATGTATGTGGGGGTGCAAAACTGCAGTCTATTCAGTTGATCAGAAGGGCAAGCTGAGTGCAGAGGCAGGAGAACATGTTGATCGTGAGAGGTACCATAGACTGGTGAGACACCTAATTTATTTGTGCCACACTCAACTCGACATCTCTTTTGCAGTAAGTGTGGTGAGCCGCTTCATGCATGATGCAAGGAAGGATTATATTGATGTATGCGGGGGTGCAAAACTGCAGGCTATCCAATTGATCAGAAGAGCAAGCTAAGTGCAGAGGTAGGAGAAACATGTATGCAGGGGTGCAAAACTGCAGTCTATCCAATTGATCAGAAGAGCAAGCTGGCTTCATGCATGATGCAAGGAAGGGTCATATCGATGAAGTGTATGAGGGGGTGCAAAACTGCAGTCTATCCAATTGATCAGAAGAGCAAGCTGAGTGTAGAGACAGGAGAAACATGTATGCAAAACCACAGTCTATCCAATTGATCAGAAG
Organism: Phalaenopsis hybrid cultivar; assembly: GCA_002079205.1. Lineage (NCBI taxonomy): Eukaryota > Viridiplantae > Streptophyta > Magnoliopsida > Asparagales > Orchidaceae > Phalaenopsis > Phalaenopsis hybrid cultivar. The sequence goes on from JXCR01129604.1 coordinate 144,392, forward strand.
AGCAAGCTGGCTTCATGCATGATGCAAAGAAGGGTCATATCGATGCAGTGTATGAGGGGGTGCAAAACTGCAGTCTATCCATTTGATCAGAAGAGCAAGTTGAGTGTAGAGGCAGGAGAAAAATGTATGCGGGGGTGCAAAACTGCAGTTTATCCAATTGATCAGAAGAGCAAGCTGAGTGCAGAGACAGAAGAACATGTTGATCGTGAGAGGTATCATAGACTGGTGGGACACCTAATTTATCAGTATCACACTCGACCCGACATCTCTTTTGCAGTAAGCGTGGTGAGCCTTCATGCATGATGCAAGGAAGGGTCATATCGATGCAGTGTATTAGATCCTGAGATACCTGAAAAGTGCACCAGGGGAGGGGTTGATCTTTTGGAAGAATAGTCATGTAGACATTGAAGGCTTTTTTGACTCTGACTGGGCAAGTTGTGCAGATGACATGTGTTCCACATCATGATACTGCATTGTAGGGGGGAACTTGGACTTTTGAAAGGCAAGAAGCAGTCGATGCTAGCAAGGTTAACAGTAGAGGCTGAGTACAAGGTCATAGTATTAGGGGTTGTTGAGAAGATGTGGCTGAGAGCCTTGCTGGTCGAACTCAAGGCGGACCAAGGAACTCAAATAAAGTTGTGGTGCGACAACAAGTCAGTAATCGACATTGCCAACAACCCGGTGCCACACAACTAAACCCGATGCAACACGATAGAACCCTAAACCCGACGCAACACGATAGAACCATACACACGAAAAGCTGAATAACAGACTACTGGAGCTAATTCATGTAACTACTCGAGATCAAGTGGCTGATTGCCTCACTAAAGGACTTAGTTTATTGGAGTTGTCTAGATTATGTGACAAGCATGGGCTTAATGGATATCTCTTGTCTATCTTGATGGGGAGTGTTGAGAGTTATGTGTAAAAATGATTATTTATGGATTAATTTGTAAAAAAGTTGTAAACTATTTAAGTTCGTGTTATGAATTAAACAATTAGATATTTTTGTTCAACTATTTTCTATTGTAAGCTTCATGGCATTGGAAGAAGCAAAGAAAAATCAACAGAAGTTGAAAAAAATGGATTTTCTCGTAGGTTCATAGCTATGTATTCCTCCTACAAAAAATTAAAAAAATAAAACGCACACACATGCACACACAAATTAATAGGAAGACCCTTGTAGTTGATCAGGTGGATAGATTTCATGTTACATACAATTATTTTCTATTGTAATCTTCATGGCATTGGAAGAAGCAAAGAATAATCCACAGAAATTAAAAAAAAAAGGATTTTGTTGTAGGTTCATAGCTATGCTTTGTTCCTACTACAAAAAATTAAAAAATTAAAAACACATACACGCACACACACACAAATAATGGGAAGACCTTAGCATTTGATCAGGTGGATAAATTCATGTTACATACAATTTTCTAGTGATAGATTGTATTATTGTGGCATTCAAAGTGATAAGATAGCTCTGGGGGTATACAAGTTTTGCAGCAATTGCATAATATTAAGACATTTGGGGTCATTTTTATTTTTTATTTTATTTTGTTATTTTTTTAAATAAAGCATATTAGGTTTTGAGTATTTTTAAGAGCAAGCTAATTTATTTTGTTTAATAAAAACTAAAAATATAAAAAGAAATGCAATAAATAACATATTTAAAAAAGTCAAAAACAAAAAAAAAAAACAAAGAAAAAAAAGTGATCCCAAACAAACCCCTAGTCCTTATTTGGGATCAATTTTGTTTTTTGTTCTTATTTTTCTTTTGTTTTTAAAAACATGTTGTTTAATATATTTTTAACATGTGTTTATTTTTGTTTTTAAAAACAAATAAACATAGTTTTTGAGAAAACTCAAAATAACTTTTGGGTGTTTTGAGTATTTTATCAAACAACCATATATTAATCAAACATATCAAATTTGCTTTATTTCATATAAAAACTTGAACAAAATAAAATAAAAACAAAAAATAGAAATTAAAAAATAAAGTGATCCCAAATGGTCCCTTAGTGATTAACATTAGTGTGCAACAAGTGTACTTGGAGTGTCTCAAGTTAGGAGTTAACAGGGCTTGTCGGCTTGAAGTTTGGGAGCTTAAGGAGCTTGATTTGCAGAGGAGTCGTAAAGTAGTTATAAATTTGTTGTCTTATTATTGAGCCAATAGAGAGATTTGTCATGATTGAATCAATTATTTAGAAAAAATAAGCAAAAAAAGTTAAGTTAATGATATTCAGTATAAAAGCAAATTATATATTTATTTATTTTTGGACAAAATCAGATTTAAAATTTTCAATAAATTTTATTAGTTTTGATAAATCCAGGTTTAATTATAAACTTAATTAATTTTAAAATCACTCTATTTAAAAATTTAATGATATACAAAAGTTGTGATTGTAAAGGCATGTTGGTTGCTTTAGGTATGCAACCCATGTGCTTCTCAATTATTCACTTGGGAGAAAATAAAAAGAAAGTTTGATAATTAACGAATGACTTAGAAGGAAGAAAATTCATAATATACACTCTTACTAGATGCTTCTATATAAAAGCTAGATGTTTTGCATAATAAAGGGGTGCAGCTTAAGGTTGCATTTGAGGCGGCAATGCGGCACAGGTAGTTTTGTCTGCATTCTCAAAAAGATGGAGCTTAAAACAGTGTCTTCCCACCAGACCTAGCTACTTATGGTGGCTGCTAGAAAGCTGCGGTCTAACATTTTTAAGAAAAAAAATTTATAATAGTCATCGCAGTTTTTTGAACAATAATTTTTTTTTCAACAGCTTCAATTTTCCAAACAGACCCTAAGATCAAACAGCCAAATCATATTTATTGTGTAGAGCAACATAGCATTTTCTCCTTAATCCATCATAATCATTGATTTAATACAATAAGAGTGCTGCACCATGAATTGCAAATATAACTGTATTTTATCACAAATTTATCAGACCTTAAATTATATAAGCTTAATTCTTTTAGTAACCTTGGATTTAGTAGCAAATGTTAAAAACTCACCCTATTGTTGACTAACAGGAAGGGCAGGGGAGGCAAGACCGAAAATTAGCTATTGCTCGCCATATAAGGAAAAGAAGTGGCAGGTCTGAGTTCATTATAGCACAAAACTCCAAAGGAATATATTACAGTTCAGACGAAAGCTTTTTGGGAACCATAACTTCAAATCTGATGGGATCGAAGTACCAAATATGGCACCAGGTTCATCCTTAACTCTTTACAGCACTTCCAGCTGCACGAAACTCCTCTGCTTTGATGTGCAAGTTTTTAACTGAAATATTGGTTTCTGCAGGGAAGGAAGCTTGATTCCATGAAATCTCAATCTTATCTTATGGGCGTTGCTGAGTAAGAAAATTGCTTTTCAGTTGCAGCAAAATCTCTTTTATTTGTTTAAAATTGGCTATAAATGTTTTGAAACAAAGATGGATTTTTAAGCTTTTCTTATTGTTGTGTTGGACGAAATTAGAAAGTCGTGTTTTTACATGCGGAGTCCAATGAAATAAAACTATTTAGCGGTGACATAAAAAAAATAAAATAAAATCTGCCCGGTAACACAAGAGAATATTCTTCCCGTGTTATTCAAGTGTTATTATATTATTCATATGTTATTATGTGTTATTCAAGTGTTATTGATGTGTTATTGTGTTATTATAATACCGAGAATATTCTCATAACAATAACACCTGAATAACACGGGGGGAATATTCACGTGTTACCGGGGTGATTTTTTTTTGTACCTCTATGTGGCGTGATTTCATTAGACTGAGTTACGTGCGGAGTCTTGATGCAATTTTTTGAGAGGCTTCTGTATTTCTTGTATTTCAACTGTCATAATAATTCTATTTTAGAAATTATTTTCTAATAGTTTTTTAAAATTTTTTGTGATGAAAATTGTCTTTTATAAATGTGATGGCTATGAAAAAATTATTTTTTGACAAAAAAAATATTTATAAATTACATCGTAGTTTTTTTAAAAAATATTTTTCTCTTCGCAACTTTATATTCACTTTTACCGAAAACTATTTGTAGCCGTTGCAAATTAGACTGTTAAACCCTGCTAAAAGCATTGACTTTTGATGATGTCAATTTTACAAGTGAATACTAAATTATTAAAAATTTTTCCATAAATGATGATTTTATTATGTTTTGGCCGTCAAGATTTATTTATTTATTTATTATAATTTTTTTTTTACAATGAGGTGGGCATGGGCATTATCTTTACGTTGTGTTTGAGGAATTAGACATGTAATTTTTCATAATTAAATCATAATAAAATCTGCATCAGTAACAAGAAGAAGAAGGTGAATAGAACAATGAGATTGTTAGGAGATTGAGAGTGTTTGGGGTCACCTTAATGCTTGTACCTCCACAGGGCAAACTATATAATGAGCCAAGGTACCCCCATAGCACTTAAAATCAAAGAAAATTTACATACATATACACGGTTCTTATGTATTTACATATTTAATGCCAAAAGTTTGCAATTTACACCTATAACGCTTTGGGGCCATAAACATATGCATGAAAATTTGTACTTCGCTTTTAAAAATATAGTGATAATGATATTTTTGATGTGATGATAAAAATTTTAGTGATATGCATCTAAATATGAATGTTTAAGTGTAAGATATGTAAGTTACATTATGTGGTAATTATGTAAATGCCCCTAAAATCAAATGCAACAGATTGAGGGAACATTCAAATGCAGTTCTGTTTGGTGAACCTATATAAAATTCATAACGTATTTTTGCACAATCATTGTTTTTCTTTGTATTATTTTTTTCACTAGAGTTTGAATTATGTTTATCCTAACCCCAACATAAACAACAAAATGAGTCATATAATCCTCCCTTCATCAATTATATGATAATTGTTCGCTTGTCATGTTTATAATGCAGGTTCGTACCCACCATCACCACACTTGCAGGCAATTTCAGAAGAATGAGAGTGTACATACCCAAACAAAATCCAATACAAACTAAAACCACAAACAAAACAACACAGGTTGGCTTCCCTCTACAGCTAGTTTGAAGATCAATGTAGACAAAAACAACTGTTGGTTTTCTAATGTTTCATGAGCATTTCAGATTCAAGAAATCATTGGTCTTCCTAAATACTGGGAAGAGAAGAAAAACATAGCTGACCAACTATTCTCCAGGGTGCCATACTATAACAATGTAAG